>CAWUFW010030800.1:0-16587 GCA_963921515.1 Calotriton arnoldi
TTAGGGTATATTCACAAGAACGCGTGATAACTGCACTGCAAGAGTAGCGTAACGCAACTTTCAATATCGCAGCCTATCACGGGAAAATAACCCGGGTCAACGTGGAATTCACAACAAGGCGGTGCCATGCGATTAGTCACCAGACGACGCATCAAATGTCAGTGTGAAAATCAACGCCACGCCGAAAAAAATGCGGCACGCGAGAAATCGCGCGATGAGGCCAATCGCGGGGTACAAAAAGTAGCAAAAAGCAGTTTCTCTCAGGCCTGCAAACTCCACGCTGTCTGGTGGGAAGTGCACGCTAAACCACAGAAACAACACACCGTGAAACAAGCCCAAGCACGTAGCAACATGGATGCACCCTGACCCAGCGCAGAGGTCAACGCGAACCCCACAACCCCCACAGACCACCGGCAAGGAGCAGCGGGGTCGGGAAGGCCAAGGAGAAAAGGAGAGGAAGGCGGGGTGCAGACACGGGGAGAAAACAAGACCAGTGCCAACGGAGTCACAGAACACTACCAGCAACTGACCCACAAGGCAGCTACCTGGAATGCAGTCGGGAGTACTCCAGGAGGCCAATCCAGGAGGCCAAGAGGCGCCGGCGGGGCGTGACAGCCTAAGCCAGGTACAAACCCGCTGCCAACAGGAAGGTAGCACCGGCAGCAGGAGGTGGCAGTCCAGTGCCACAGGAGGAGCTGGAGGAAACCCCAGGCCACAGTCATCAGTGCTGGAGAGGGTGCAAGGAGTAGGGAGTCACGGACACAGCTCGAGAGGACCTGACACAACAACAACAGGGTGAGGATCCAGCAGGGACTGGGGGGACGGGGGGTGATGGGCACAATGGCACACATGCACAGTGAGGTGTAGCACACTGCACACCGACAATTAACCAGGGGACATGTCCTCCATCCCCCGTGGCACACTGCAGCACAGCACACCTAGCAATCACAGCACATACCGTGACAATGTGGGCACAAAGTTTGCAACACCCGCACTGCAGAACAGGAGACACAACTGGAGTCCGCCCAGGCGCTGAAACAGAACAATCACATTGGACAAGAGCAGGGAACTGTGAGATGCACACATCTGCCCCTACAACCCTGGTTACACTCAGCCATGTAGGCCAAATGTACACTGGTCCTGTAACTCAAATAGCCACCACCGCCCAAACAGTCACAATGTACATTGTCACACAGTCTGCATGTCCAGCAAGAACAAGGCGCCAACACAATGCCCAGCATGCACCTCCCTCACACAATGCAGAGGGACAAACAACACCTCCAGCAGGTCAGAACAGACAACCCATCAGTGATGCCCGAGAGCGAGACACCACACCCCCCGACACCAGCGCCCTGCAACAGCCCATGGACATCCCACACAACCCACCAGCAGGACGCAGGGCAGACAAGCTACTCAGAGGAGAACCCAGCCCCTGCAACAGACCCCACACAGCATGAAGCACTCCGCAATCACGGCTGCCTCACACAACACTTCACCCACCCACACATGGCACCCCAATGCCAGGTGGCAGAACCCCAAAAGGAGATGGCCCAACAGGTGAGGGTGTTGCCAAACCCATGGAATGCGAACTAGAATACATACGTGGGTGTCCAATACCTTCAGGGACCACCCACACCCCAACAAAGGAGACCCACACCTCCACAGAGACACACATGCACATATCATGCTTGAACTGGCTCACGGAGCACGTGCGCCGGCCTCTCTTTATTGGCAGGGCCACATGTGCCAGTGACGCCTGTGCTGGATGTGTGTGGGTGAGTATAAGCCAGCCCACACAGAGTGCTTGGTGCTGCTAACAACCTGAACACTGGACACCAGTGTAATGGAAACAGAAAACACCAGCATAACAGAGTCAAATGCAGAGCAACATGGGAGGGATCCTGAGTAAGGACAGAGGTCACCCAATGGCTTCAGTCCTGGAGGTTCCGTGAGTTGCAGTGCACTGAGGTAGGGGCACTAGAGAAGAGCGCGCTCATGTGAAGAAATTGCTAGGGATTGTGTCCCTTCGCGGTTAGTCCTGATGCAGATGCAGTGAGGTGTGTTAGACCTGCATCAACTTCCTCATCAACGCCCCAGGTCTCCCTCACACTGCCTGAGGTGACAGTTGCGTCCGCAGTCCACAGCGCAATACCCAGTATTAGATCCGGGTGTGTAGCTTGACTACCGCCACCAGTCTGCATTCCTGCCTTGGGGCTGTTGCCACCTACCCTCCCATTGTCTGTGCCTTCTCCCGTCCGCACACTTGACACATCCTCCTCCCTCATGGTCCCAGGTCTTCCCCACTGCATGCAGTGACATTGCTACGCAACCTCACAACAGCACAAAAACTCAATTAATGTGACGACAAATGGCTTGCGGTGCACTGAGTCACTGGCACCTGGAGTGCTGAGCAGGGTATCAGGCTGATGATGGCATCCACGACAGGTCTGAGCAACTCCGTTGGTCTGTCAGGAACACCGTTTCGACTCTGGCAGATGGCGTTTGGAGGTGGTCCTTGCGGTGGTGGCGTGTGCCTCCTGCTTGGTGATGCGACATCCGGGGCCGAGTCAAGACTAAGATGCCATGTGTGGGCCCTGGTGGCCACAGTTGGGGAGCCAGAGGAGGCGGACAGCGCGGGGCCACATACACATGGCGCTGATGACCCCAAGACAACAATCGCTTACAGAGGCCATTCCAGTGTCTCCAGAAGAAGGGGTCCCAGGCCTGAGCAGCACAGAGTTAGTGGCCCCCGGATGCACTGGGCGGGGCTGGCACACAGGCACACCAGCCACGTGGACCCGGTGACTTGCGGTGCAGCCAGATGGGCCATGCGACCTGAGCGGGTCCCCATCAATGTCCGAGGTGCTAAGGTTGCAGAGGGTTTCGGGACAGTGGAAGAGTGTCCTCCAGTGGCATGATGCGGAAGGTCTGATGTTATCTGGAAGCAGCAAATGGAGGAGTGGAAAGCGCAACCCTTGTTTGCACCACCAACCCGGGATCCAGCTACAGGAGGATGAAAACTGGCCCCTAGTCCATAGACTCAAACGCCACCAATGTATGGACCAGTGAGTGTCCATGAATGTCGAGGGAACAAACTTAGTAGCACAGGTGCTGTGAGGGGATGCAGTCTGCGATGATGCCGGTACACATATAGCGAACTCCAAGAATGACAAAAATCAAGGTTCCTGTGACCTACTGGACCGCAGTGTAGGCCGGAGGCAGCGGTCAGCAGTGGCCCACATGCCACGGGTCGTTGGCTCAGTGCGGCACAGAGTTAGTGACACAGTGGCAGTTGTCAGTACTGTTCAATCTACCTCCGCGGCGCTGATCCTGTTCCCTCTGGACTGCAACGTGTGCGTCCTCTTACGCCCCTCCGTGCGTGCGAAAATGTATTCTACCTTTTGAATTACCGATGTTCAGTTCCAAATCTGTAATCCCACTCATGCGCAGTGTAGGCCGAGAGGCAGTGGTCGCGCAAGAGCCCACGAGACACGTGTGGTTGTGATGCCATGCACGGACTTGTTGCTCACCTACATCGGGAGGGCAGTATTGTGCAGATTGTTCTCTGCTCTTAAATAATGCTCCTCTGCCATGATGTAATCAAGACTCAGTTCCAAATGTGTGACCTCACCTGACCGTGGTGTAGGCCTGCTGGAGGCGGCGGTCAGCACGGCCCATTCACCGAGTGTCTCCGGCATAGGTTGAATGGCCCCACCAGCCCTCCGTAGTTCAGGTTCAGTGGCACCCACGTGTTTAGGTCACCTCCGTGTATGTGACCCGGCACTCGTCCGGACTGAGCCGCATCTTCCTCTTACACCTCTCCGTGCGACCACTGGTGTGGACTCCGCATTTCATGCTTTGCGACTAGGTGCTGGGATGTGTCGCCTACTGGTCAGCAGAGTAGTCCTGGTCCCTCATCCACGTGCAGCCGGCTGGCGTTGAGCAGAGGTCCAGTGGCACCACGTGCAGCAGGCTTGTGCTGAACAGGGTTAGTGGCACCAACGCGTGCAGCCGGCTGACGTTGAACAGGGGTTAGTGGCACCAGCGTGTCGCAAGATGCCCTTATGCAGGAACTGTGCCTCACTGGATCGGGGGTCTTAGTGGCCAGTGGCCGCTGGCCCAGATTTGGGGTCACTGCCATTCACGGCTCAGGACACAAGCTTCACATGTGGGACCTACTGGTCCGAGAGAGAGAGGCCGGGGGCAGCAGTGGAGTACGCCAACAAAAAGGAATAAAGTGGGCCTGTGTCGTGGAGGCCGTGGATGGTCTGAGGTGGCTGCCAAGGTCTTGGGCCTCCGGGCTTGGGGCTTGCGCCGGCATGTGGTGGGACCTCCTTGACACACGCCGGTGCCGGAAGGTGATCAGTGTGGGCCTGGCTGCGCAGGGGCTGGCCTGATGGGTTCGCGGTCCAGCGTGCCGGGAATCCGCCAGGCGCACGGCATTGCAGGCAACCCAGCCTCACGAGGATGGCGTCGGCTCGTGGCATGCAGGTGGGAGGCGCTGCCCTGGCAGGGCGTTGGGTCTTTCCGGAAGAGGACCACGCCCAGGCCTACGTGCTTTTGCATTCACACCCCCTACGCCTGGCGTGGCATGCGCCGGGCCATCCTCTCCGCTGGTGCTTAGGGGTGTAACAGGCAACATTTCCAGGGGTCCCCCACTGACTGGGTTGACATGGTGGCATCCACTGTCCACTGCACTCCATACACAAAGCAGTGTATGTACAGCCATGGATATGGGTGTGTTCTGGCATACTAAGCAGGTGTCCAGCACATCTCCAGCACTCTTGGCACTGTGTACTTTCCCAATCATGGTTCTACTGCATCCTTCACACATGCCTGGTTGCCGACCTCCTCCCCACATTCGGCTATTATGTGGCTGGAGGTGCCATGCCGCTGCTGGCTCATGTTCAGGGCTTCTGCCCATGTGGACATTGTAAGTTGTTCTGTTGTGTATGGTGTGTGGGCATATTGTTGTGCCTGTTGTATGTGATTTTTGTGACGTGTGCATTGCCAGCGTTGTGAGTTGCATGGTTGTGGAGTTGAGGTGTGTGGGTGTTCATTTGTATATTGCCAAGAGGCTGTGCATTTTCCTTGTTGTCATCCTGGGAACGCTGGTTGATGATGGATTGTCGGAGGATGAAGGTATCATGCACACTGGCTGTGTATTTGAAGACAACTTTGTTGGGAGTTCCACGGTGTTCTGTTGTTGCATGCACATTGGTGTGAGGGCGTGGTGCTTCCTGTTGCGGTGACTGTGTGCTGTGTCGCCAGGGGGCACAGGTAGTACACGTGTGTGCTGTGTATTGCCCCCAGCACGTGCATGCATCACTGCTTGAGGCGTATGGTCCTTGCTTGGTCTCCAGCGGATCCTGCGCATTGTGTTGTACGTATGGGGACTGGGGTACCAGGGTGATGGTGATGTCCAGGACAGGTGTGGGGGACTTGGATGTGGCTGGCTGTGAGACTCCTCCCGACTCTGGTGGGTGCTGGTTGGGGGTCCCAGGGGCCAACAGGTGCAGCCACGCTCATCAGCTTTGTGTGGGGTGGGATGTTGGTTATCTGCTGTGTTGGTGCCAGTAGGCCTGTTTGGCGATGATGGTCAGGATGCGTAGGTTGGCTGTCCCTTTTCAGCCTGTAGTGGACAGTGACATTGTCAGATGTTGGGTCTGTGCGGCTGAGTACGTCGTTCCCTGGGGTTCAGCTGTCTTTTTCTGCGCCATGCGTCTGTGGTGGTCCGGGGGTGTCTCCAGGTGTGGGTTGGGGTCCTGGGGTGGTGGAGGTGGGTGTTGTGGCCCTCTTGGGTGTCCGGGCCGCATGATGGGTGGCTCCATGGCATCTGTTGCCCCTTCCGATGTAGCCCTGGGCTGTGCTCCCTTTTGGTTTGCAGGCTGCCATCCGAGTTTACACCAGGTCAGCAGCAGGCATCGATTTCCTGGTGCTAACGCGCCTTGTCGCCTGTTTTGTGTTCTTATCGCCGATGTGGCTGGTCGTTGTGAATGTTGAGGGTGTGATGCTGTCTTGGCTTTTTGTCACGGGAACGCCTACTCTGCATCTCATTAGCGATATTTTCGGGGTCCTCTGTGGCGATGTTTTTGCGGCTGCCACTCGCGGGTAAACTGGTGCTGCGGGCTGTTTACCTGCCAGCTTGTGAATAGGGGGTAAATCTATCATGACTTTGGCTGCGATAAAGTGCAGTTAATTCGGCAATAGCTCCTTGTGAATATGCCCCTTAGTCATGTGTGAGTGGCAAAAACTCCTCTGGTTCTCCTTGAGGAAAAAGAGCCATTGGGGAAATGGCATGAGGCATACAAAAGTATGCAGACATTCCAATCGCTGTGGTGCTCCAATTCTTTCTGTACTGATCTAATGTTATGAATTTCCCACTAGGGTACCACGTGGCCCCATGTGTTGGTGGTGGTTGGCTTTTTCCAAACCTTTAATATCTCATCCCATCTGGGAAGGGAAGAATCCCTGGTTTGTTAGCAACCTGAGGCTCTGAAGAATAATGTTGAGACATACTTACCTTGCTAGGCATAGTTCTGAATTCAACTAGTATGTGCATCCCTAGCTATCTGTATAGGTTAGATGGGCCAAGGTAACATGACAGTGGATAGCCATGGAGTCATGCTTGACCTCGGTCACATTCTTATTGGCATGTATGGGATGCCTTGATTATTATCGTACCAATAGGCAGCATAATGTGATTGTTTTGTGCTACAGAGTTTTATATTGCACGAACTTGCCCCGAAGGTATCAGGGGGCGCTTTACATAGTGCACCAGTTATGCGTTATGTAGGGACACATCTCACTTTTGTTAGAGGCACCAGGGAGATTAAGTGATTTGCCCAGAATCAAAGGATGTTCAGCGTCATTAAGCCAGGTGACTCCGAACCCAGGATCCCCAGATTCGAGGTCGAGACCGCTCTAGCCGTTAGGCCAACTGCTCTCCCAATTGTGCAGCATAGTAATATGTTTCAGGGTCGGTAATCATGCTAAATCAACCTTAACCTTTCCACACTCCGCATATCAGTCTATTCATGGGTGAGCAGAGACTTTGAAAAAGGTTTCATTGAATTGGATGGGAAATGTTAATGAATAGGTACTTGAAACTTATAGGGAGCACTATCATTTTAAGTATGGAGAGATTCTCACCGGTCATTCAAATTAGGAGTTTGCTCTATCTTTCAGATTCTGGCTACTAAGCCTATCCACAGCGCCATTGTTATCCTGTATCACTGGTTGTTTGTCCCAGTTTATGTGAACCTCCAAGTATCTGACTGTACCTTCACACCATCTCATTGGCTGTGCTGCATCTGTCTTATATAGTCCATTTTTATTCGGGCTCTACAATAGGCCACCAAACCGCACAGCCTTGCGACATAGCTTTATTCTGTTTTTTTCCAGGATTCTTGACTAAAAAGCATGATATCGTTTAGCAAACAGAGATAATTAAGCACTCATCTCACGGTAAGGCGATTCCCTCTAGGTATATGTTTCTCTCCTAGCCAGGAAGCCAATGGTGGTTCAATGGCTAATCAAGACAAAAGGAGTGACAAGGGGTACCCCCGATGAGGGCCCTGTATACCCTAAACACAGGGGATATAAGGGCCATTAATGTCATCGGTTCATTGTATAGAAACCCAACTAGATCCAAATATAACAGGAGTTGCGGCTCATCTCTTCTCAAGCCTGTGAACAAGAATGGCTATTCAAGTGAAACAAACTCTCTGTCTGTGTTCAGTAACACTGAAATATAGCATCAATCTCAAGAGTGAACAGGGTGCTCAGGTTATTGGGGGTGGATCTCTGTGTTAAAAATCCTGACTGGTCTGGTAAAATGAGATGGGACATGAGGGGGTAAAGTCTGTTGGCCATCACTTGGGCAAGGATCTCATCAAAATTCATAAGCGAGAATTGTAGGTAGGATTTACATTCTGTACTGTCTTTACTGAGCTTGGAGACTGTGAAAGTAATAACCACCCTTCTCGTGGAAGGGTTAAGCAATGTTCCTCCAGTGATTCCTAATAAAGGCTGGCATGTCATGGAGCCATCATAGCCTTGTACTCCCTGCCAGGAATTCCAGTGCTATGCCATCCGAACTTGGTGGCTTGCATCTGGGTAATTCTTCAATTGTGGACACTACTAATCCCACTTCACTATACGTTGAAGTAAATATGAGTGAAAGCCCTCCTCTCGCAAGGCAAATGCCAACCCCATCCAGGTAACCCTTTATATGCATGGGGTTTTGTTGTCTTGGGTGAAGTGTATAGGTTCCTAGTGTAGGTATAGAAAACATTATAGGATATCAGCATTCCCTGTCACCTCCTCTCCTGTTGATGCCCATAATGAGTGGCTAATATTTAATCTTTGATTGCTTCACATAAGCCACAACAATGTCCTGCTGGGTCTTCCAACCTCGCCGCGTGCCTGGAAGCATGCAATTCCTTCCTAGAACACCCATGCTTTCCCCTATCACCTATCTGTCTGCACTTCAGAAGTGTTTGATTTATACTTTTAAGGTACACAGGCTCAAGTGAGCATGTGAGTAATTAGTTTCAAGTTCTGTCAGCTTTCCTTTCAGCTTGCTCGAACTGTTTGTGTAGCGAGCAGAAGTACACCTGTTTTTTATCTGTTGTGTTACGCCTAATCGTAAGCGCTGAACATTTCACTACATTGAAGTTTCTCCGCTAAACCTGCTTTTGATGTTGAAGAACTAGAATTATTAAACAATGCAATCTCAGATTTGAAAACAGAGTTATTTCAGAATGCAATTCCAGACTTGAAACACTATGGGTCCAGATGCTATGCTAGCCCATTCTCGCGGTCGGCAAATGGGAGATCAGCCTGCTTGCGACTCACAAAAAAGGGTCCATGCATGTAGCAACGCTGTTTTGCGAGTCACTGACTCGCAAAATAGTGTTTAAGCGTACTCGCTCATTAGGAAGGGGGCGTCCCTTTCTAATAGTGAGTCTCACTGCCATGTACTATTGTCTTGCGGCCACATTTGTAGCTGCAGGACACTCACAGTTTACCACCTACTTCAAGTAGGTGGTTAACCACTCTCGCAAACGGGAAGGGGTCCCTGCCAGGGACTCCTCCCCTTTGTGGTGTGTGTGAAAATAATTTTTAAGAGCAGGCAGTGGTCCCAGGGACCGTTGCCTGCCCTTAAAAATTAAGCTGAAAAGGAAAACTGGCTGCATAAAAAAAAAGCTGCTTTATCTAAAAAGCAATCACAGACATGGTGGTCTGCTGGCCCCGCCAGGCCACCATCCCTGGGAGTGTTCGCTAGTCCATTCCCAATGGGGTACGCAAATTGCACTTGCTTCATGAATATTAATGAGGACATACAATTTGCGGCTCCCATTGGGAATCATGAACAGTGTCTGAGACACTGTTGTACACATTCACTTTGCGAGTCGCAAAATTGTGAGTCACAACCAGACGCAGAATTTGGGCAACTACGCAAAAAGTGAATGGTCGTGACATCACGGTGGCCCATAGTCCCTGTGCATCTCAGAGAGGGAACCTCCATGTAATGCTGTTGTTGTCCAGTCACATCCGGCAATGTTAGGGTAAGTACTCATGTGGTATGATCCGAGTAGTAAACAGGGTAGATACTCTATCTGGCTTATGCACGAGAGCAATGTCTTCAATTGAAGTGAGGCCAAGCGTCTAAATAAGAGGTGTGTGCTTGGCGCACTGTTGAATAAAAAGGAAAAAGCTTTGTCAGTGCCTGCTCTCTTCTCCGCCTGACATCACATAAACTGTCCAGGTCTAACATGTTTGATGATTCAAGTAGACCCAACATGGTCCACAATACATGGATTATCACTATCTAGTGCAGGTTGAATGATGAAATTGAAGTCTCCAACCACAGGATATATCCTTGCTGATGCTGCAAAAAAACAGAAATCATCTGCTCAAAAATAATGTGGAAGATTAATTGCTTAGGCGCATATATAATTATCAGTGTAAACGGGGCTGTTGCACACTGTACCCATCAAGAAAATAAACCAGCCAAATGGATCGAGATAGGTATACGAGAGTTTACAACAAATGAAGCACTTTATTACAATGGCTATCCCATATGAGGATGTATTGTAATAAGTAAAGGGTATCTGTTTGAACCCCAGGAGGAGAGTAAAATTATTAGGGGGCAAGATGTATGAGATCGTACTGAATAGCGATGTTCCAAATAGCAAAATCGCTATTAGGAAATCGCTTATTCAATTTGTATGTACTTTTCTCCCACCCTCAATTTACAACTCACTGCTCAGGGGCCGATTCCGATCTCGCTCCAGAAGGGCTATGGACTGCATCCATCAAAAGTGAGCACGGTTCAGTAGCCCTGCGCCGAAAAACTCGTAATACTGTACGAGCGAGCAAGTCACGATGAGTAGATAGCCTCGTGCTCTGGCCCGACTCAGTACCGCATCAGTGTAACCTTCCAGACGACTCTAACAGATGGCCGACTCTCGCTACGCAATGGGGCAGAATTCCGATCGAGAGCAAGTAACGATGACTGCGCTTGGCCAGCGAGACAGACTCAGTCCTGACAAGATGTTATGCTGGTTTTCGAAGATGGACTCTAGGGGCCTGTAGCGGGCCCCCTTCACCCCGTAGCTGCGCCGCGGGCCCCAGTCACTGGGGACCCCAGGGTCCCCTGCAGCATGCATGTATGGTGCGGGGAGGCCACGCGGCGTCCCCTGACAGGGGTGCCCTTTTCCGCAACCTACATTTTTCTCTCTGGGAGCCTATGTACCCGGCGTACAGCAGGCTCCATGGACTTCAATGGGACTCCAGGCGGCCCGAGTGGGTCAGCGCAAGCAGTTGCATCGTGCTCGGTGGCTCGCCAGTCCCGGAGCCTGAGTCGCTCGGAGAGCCTCTTCGATGTAACCGAGTCGGCGTAGGGCTTTCCAAGCGAGATCAGATTCGGGCCCTGACCGCATCACAATTTAGGTAATCGGTATTAGCAATTTCCAAAATTATGACTGAGTTTGCAAATGGCAAACACAATCGGAAATGAGAGGAAAACAATTCCTGGTTATGGGCACTCACCTTTGAACCAGGAAGTGCTTCCACATTACATGCCCGGAGCAGCTGCCATTTCACATTTCAACTTTGACCTTCAAAACAGAAGCTTCACTAACAACCAATGGCCAGCCAAAGAGCAGAGAAGGAGGCAGGATGCAGAAAGAGAAAACAACAAAGGTTTTCTGAAAAGGAGCTGGAAATCCTGACCGAAGAGTGTGGTAATGTTCATTTAACCAAGCTTGGTTGAATGAACATTCTTTTCTCCCTCATCATTGTGTCTCTTATTTCATTGGTTATTGTATGAGCATTCCATTCTTGGTTGTGTTCTAATCAGTTGACCTGTGGCTGCCTATATGCGTGGATGCTCCTATTAAAGCTCTCAGTGAACTTCTTCTGTGTCGGACCCTTACTTCATTTTGGCGACGAGGATGGGATCTGGCAGGAGCATCCACCTTTCAAGTATTGCTGAACTAATCATTCTTGAGTCTACATTGAAACTTAGACTCATTTTGAAGAACGGACTTATTGCTCTGCTTCCTCCGGACGGCTGCCGCTTTCTCTTTCATTGTTTGGCGCTGCGGTAAGCCTTTCATTCATTCCGTAACCTGGCATTCATCTGCATTTGGGCTGTTTTCACATTTTTTTTTTTTAAATGTGACATTCTGCCGTTACGCTCGTGCCTTTGCTCTCAAGACTGAATCCTCGAGAGTGTTGCCTAGCCTCGAATTTGCCTTTCATTCCTGCTTGTGTTGCCTGGATACAGCTGTCTTCTTTATGACGCATGAGCTCCGAGGAGTAAGCTCACGTTTTCGTCAGTTTCCAGATACTGTGTTGTCTAGCTACAGCATGCCTTTCAGCCACCCTGTCATTTAAGCCTTTCTTTGGGAATCCTCAAAGTATTTCCTGGATTTTAATTTCAGCCAGCTTTGGAGACTGTCATTTCAAGCTATTTTTCTGAAAGTTCTAGTTTTCTATATTTTTGCTCTGCTTTATTTTACACGTTGTGTTTGGAAGTTGGATTTCTTATTTCAACATGGCAAGTTCAAGTTGTGGTAACCCTCCACCACCGTTTTTCAAAGGTCCCAACCAACCCAGCATGAAATGGGACAAATGGCTTCGTCATTTTAACAACTATTTACTGGCTATAAATGGCGCTACATTTTCTCCGCAAAGAAAAACAGCTTTACTCCTTAATCTTATGGGTAATGATGCTGAGGATATTTTTGAGCACTTACCTGCTTCAGCACCCCCACACGGAGTAGAAGCTGGGGATTATGATTGTTTTTCCGAAGCCCTTGATAGACTAAAGAAGAGATTTAAGGAGGAGCCACACATAGTCTTAGAGAGATTTCACTTCTACACTCGCCATCAATTGATTGAAGAATCTGTAGATGCATATGTCTCTACATTGAGAGTTTTGGCTGCTGACTGTGCGTTTGGTGCTGAGGTTGATAACTATATCAGAGATCAGCTTATAATTCGTTGTTCAAACAAAAAGATACAAGAGCAGCTCCTTCGTCAACGCAATCCTTCTCTCCAAGAAACTATTGACATTGCGAAGAGTGTAGAACGTTCTATTAGTTCTTTTAAAACGATTAATGTTGATTCAACTATTGATGGTGTAGCAGCATTATCCGTTAAAGATAGTAACAAAACCAATTTTTCAAGAACTACATTTTCGAAGCCAACTACTACATATAATAATTCTTTTTCGAAAATGGGATGTAATCGTTGTGGATCTAAAACTCATTCAGCTCATTTTAAATTTTGTCCTGCCAAGAATAGAGAATGTTATTCTTGTGGTAAAATGGGTCATTTTGGCAATGTATGCTTAAACAAGGGTAAAAGAGTTTCTGTTATCCAAGAAAATGTCAATGAAGAACAATGCACACAAAATGTTATGTTATGCATTAGAGAAAGTTCTACCTTTTCTGAGCAGAAGAATGATTGCATGGTTGATTCTCAAGATTCAGTTTCTGTTGAACATATTAATGATTTATCTTCTGATTTGAGTTGTTTGGAAGCAAATCAATTGATTTCTGGTGTTTCTTTGGAAGGCATTGATGGTGAACCTTATGTTCCACCTATGTGTGAAATTAGTATTGATGATAAAACTTTACAAGTCATGGCAGACTCGGGCTCTCCATACACCATTATTTCTGATTTGTTTTTTAAGAAGAATTGGAGTAACAAAATTTTGGAACCCTCTGACATTAAAGTTTATGGGTTTGGTGGAAAAGAAATCGCCATAAGTGGTTATTTTGTGTCTGAGATTAAATTCAGACATAAAGTTATTTTAGGAAAAGTATATGTAGCTGTTGATGGTTTACAGGTCTTAGGCTGGAGACATCAAGGAAAGTTTAACATTACTCTTCGCCCAAATTCAAAAGTACAAGTTTGTTTTGCTGAAGATCTGGACGTTGTTCAAAGTGTGTTGGAGAAAGATAACAGACTAGAATCTATCCTTGATGAACATAAAAATCTCTTCCGGAAAGAATTAGGTCAGGTTAAAGGATTCTCACATCACATTCAACTTATAAAAAATGCTGTTCCTGTGAAACATAAATTGAGACACGTTCCTCTGTCTATTCGTTCTGAATTATCCCAAATGCTTAAAAATATGTGCGCTGAAGGTATTATCGAACCTGTGAACTCATCAGAATGGGTTTCTCCCATTGTTCTAGTTAAAAAAAAAAATGGGGAACTTCGTCTTTGCTCAGACCTTAGGTCTGTTAACAAACAAATCCTTATTGATTGTCATCCCCTTCCCCGTATTCAGGATTTGTTATCTAAATTGGATGGTGCTAAGGTCTTTTCCACCATAGACCTTAAATCGGCTTATCATCAAGTCACACTTTCTCCCCAGTCAAAACATATAGTTACCTTTATTACACCTGATGGAGCATTTAGATATATCAGAATGCCGTTTGGCTTGGCGTCTGCCGCTTCGGTCTTTCAAAAATTGATGTTCTGTCTTTTTGGGAGTATCGAAGGGTAGTCGCTTTCAAGACGACATTCTTGTTTTTCCAAAAACAATGATGAGCATGCTTCCTTACTAAGTAGAGTTTTGTCTATTTTGGAGGACAAAGGTATGACTGTACGCTTAGATAAGTGTAAATTTTTTACAAATGAAGTTGAGTACTTAGGACATACCATATCTAGCTCTGGTATTGCTCCTAAAGAAGATTTACTTAACTCTATCCGTGACATGCATGTTCCCAAATGTAAAGACCAACTCAAATCATTTTTAGGCTTGTGTGAGTTTTATGCAAGATTTGTGCAAAAGTTTTCTGACATTGTTTTACCTTTAAGGTTATTGTTAAAAAAAGGTGTCAAATTTGAGTGGCTGGAAGTGCATGATTCTGCTTTCAATGCCCTTAAAAATTCTATTATTGAATCCAAACCATTATTTGCCTTTTCACAAGATGGAACTAATGTCATCACTGTTGATGCCAGTTCTACAGGGCTCGGAGCAGTGTTTAGTCAAATCAAGGATGGTGTTGAACGCACTATTGCTTTCGCTTCCAGACCTTTAACTACTGCAGAATCAAGATACTCCACCATTGAGCGTGAAGCTTTGGGATGTACATGGTCTGTTGAACACTTTAAAATGTATTTGTGGGGAAAACATTTTCATCTCAGAACTGATCATAAACCTTTGATTTCTTTACTTTCCAAACATGGCATGGGTAAGGCTTCCTCTAGATTAGTTAGAATCTTATCGAAGCTTTATGAGTATAATTTCACTGTGTGTTACATTCCTGGAGCTCAAAATGTCCGGGCGGATTGTTTTTCTCGGTTGACAGGGGATGTTATTTCAAGTCCTATTTGTTCTTCTTCGGAAGAATGTGTTGTTGCATCCATCGATGATGTGATTCTCTCTGTTGGTGAGGTTATTTCTAAAGAGGAATGGCTTGCAGCTATGTCCCAAGATGAGGTTTTAGTTTCTCTCAAAACTTTTATTTTGGATGGTTGGCCTTTGGAAAAACATTTATCTAAGGAGTTACAAGTTTTCTGGAAAGTCAGAGATGATTTATTTCTCGAAAATGATCTTATCATTAAAAATTCTTGTTTTGTTCCTCCTTCTGGTATCAGAAACAAATTGATTTCTATTGCTCATTTAGGTCATTTGGGTCAATCTAGCACTGTTAAAAAGTCAGGATTTTTTTTGGTGGCCTTACATGGACAATGATATTGTCAAATTTGTTGAAAATTGTCCTTTGTGCATTAAATCTGACAAGATTTTAAAAACTCAACATGTCGATCATATTCAAACTACTTTTCCAGACAGACCCTGGTCTAAGTTGGCCATGGATTTGTTAGGACCTTATGAAGGTATTGATTCTAGGAAGATTTATATTTTAGTTCTCATTGATTATTTTTCAAAATGGGTGGAATTAAAATGGATTTTTCATCCTGATACCTTTTCGGTTATTGAGTTTTTGCAAGAAGTCTTTAAGAAGGAAGGTTTGCCTGACAGTATTGTTACTGACAATGGTTCTTTGTTTACTTCGCGTGCCATGGAAGATTTCTTTAAACAAGTTAGTATTTGTCACCTTACTACAGCACTTTATTCACCGAATATGAACGGTTTGGTGGAAAGGTTTAATAGAACTTTAGTGGAAGGAATTCAACTGGCTCGCAAGTCTAGAATTGATGTTAAAAAACATATTGCTGATTTATTGTGGTCATATCACTGCACTCCCCACTGCACCACAAAATTTTCGCCTTTCTTGTTACTTAAAGGGAGGTCCCCAAGACATAAACTTAATCCTGGATGGTTATTTCCCAAAATAGATTCTTGTAATCTTAAACATATGTATGATGTAGCCAAACATAATGTAGAAACCAAATCTTCGAAAACAATGATTCAAGATTCTAATGTTTCAAAGAAAAAGTTAGTTATTGGTGATTGTGTTAAGATCAAACTTCCTTTTCATGTGCATAAGGGCTGTTCTAAATTTTCTGCTGTCAGGAAAATTGTCAAAATTGGGAAAACATCAGCTTTATTAGACAATGGATCTTGGTGGAGCTTGTCCAGATTAGCAAAAACATGCTCTTCTGCTGGTACTTCCTTACCCGTATTTTATCCACAAACTTTTTCTAATATTCCTGATTTTGGAAGTGATTCCTGTTCTAGTAACAGTTCCAACAAGGAAAATTTTTGTGAGTCTGTACCTGAAGCTGAATCTGTTGAAAGAATTAAGAGAAGTGTTAAGTTACCTTCAAGGTACAATGATTTTGTTATGTATTAAGAATCTGTTAAGTTTCCTTCAAAGTACAATGATTTTGTTTTGGTATTAAGAATGTCTTTTCTTGCTGTTCATTTTGTTTTGTTTTAAGGAAGGGAGGTATGTGGTAATGTTCATTTAACCAAGCTTGGTTGAATGAACATTCTTTTCTCCCTCATCATTGTGTCTCTTATTTCATTGGTTATTGTATGAGCATTCCATTCTTGGTTGTGTTCTAATCAGTTGACCTGTGGCTGCCTATATGCGTGGATGCTCCTATTAAAGCTCTCAGTGAACTTCTTCTGTGTCGGACCCTTACTTC
>CAWUFW010030801.1:0-16586 GCA_963921515.1 Calotriton arnoldi
ATTTTATTTATTTATTTATTTGATGAGTTTTATATAGCGCTGGCTAGACCCGGAGGTATCCGAGCGCTTTACATGAGAACAGTTGAACAGAGTTACATCAGTTACCAGATCATAAAATAAAACGGATACGAGACACTTGGGGTATGAGGGTGGGGGGGGGGAGGGATTGAGACAAGGGAGATGGGGTAAAAACAGATGAAGTCAGGCAGGGCTGGAAGGGGAGGCAGCTACAGGATCAAGGAGGGAGGAGGTGGGGGAGGGAAAGAAATCGTAACGGAGTGATGAGGAAAAACAATGTCCAATGTCCGGCTGGGTAGGTGAAGGTCAAGGGGGTGAAACCAAGGCCAATCTCCTCTATAGCTGCCTAAACAGCACCACCGGGCATCGGCCATGTTGCTCGGACACCGCAGTCAGTATAACATATAAGGTTTCCGCCCAGGGGGCATCGTCAAAGGTTCATCCGCTGCACCAGTCCCGGTGTTCCAAGGAGACGCCACCCGCCTCAAACCTCCATCTCTCCGGAACTCGTCATTCCTCAGCTGGGCGAAGATCACTCAGGCGCGAAGGGTATGAAGACTCCGGTCAACGTTTCCGGGCCATATCAGTGAATGAATGTGCTAAGATCAGAGTCACAGGCGCCATTTTAGGGACAGGCACTGCTCTCAAAAGGATCGTCATGGTGAAGAAGTCAGCCTTACAATGAGGCGCTCAATTATTATTAACGGGTATCGTATCAGCAATAGTTAGAGACAGTCATGAAACAGTTACACACGATCATGTCACTCATTAAATACGCCAAGTTCAAAACACGGGCGCCATCTTAGGGTCAGGCTCAGCACTCATGATAAACACCGTGTTGATGAGAACAGGTTTGCAATAACTCATTCATTATGTATATCGGACACAGAATCGGAAATATTTGCTTAGATTGGAAGATCCCACCGCGCAGCCCCTATTGGTCACCTGGAGCAACTCTACCTTGCTATGTGCCATAGGGACAACTATTTGTTACCTGGTGAAAATGCACCATGCTATGTGCCAATGGAACATCTATTGGTAGCCTAGTGTAAGGGCACCATGCAACTCCATCAAGCTATGTGCCATAGGGACATCTGTTGGTCACCTTGTGTAACTGCACCATGCTATGTGCCACACAGACAGCTATTGGTCAACTGGTGTAACTGCACCATGCTATGTGCCACAGGGACATCTATTGATCAACTGGTATAAGTGCACCATGCTATGTGCCACAGGCACATCTATTAGTCTCCTGGTGTAAGTGCAACATGCTATGTGCCAATGAGACATCTATTGATCATCTGGTGTAATTGCCTAATGCTATGTGCCACAGGTAAATCTATTGGTAATACGGTGTAACTGCACCATGCTATGTGCCATAGGGACACCAATCGCTCAACTGGTATAACTGCACAATGCCACAGGGACATCTTTTGGTCATCTAGTGTAACTGGACCATGCTATGTACCATAGGGGCATCTGTTGGTCACCTGGTGTATATGCACCATGGTATGGGCCACAGGGACATCTATTAGTCACCTGGTGTATCTGCACCATGCTATGTGTCACAGGGAAATCTGTTGGTCACTTGGTGTAATTGCACCATGTTATGTGCTACAGGGTCATCTATTGGTCACCTGATTGTAACTGCACCATGCTATGTACCACAGGGACATCTGTTTGTATCCTGGTGTAAGTGCACCATACTGTTATCCACAGGGTTATCTATTGGTCACCTGGTGTAACTGCACCATGCTTTGTGCCACACAGACAGCTGTTGGTCAACTGTTGTAACTGCACGATGCTATGTTCCACAGGGACATATATTGGTCACCTGATGTATGTGCACCATGCTATGTGCCTTAGGGATATCTATTAGTCACCTGGTGTATCTGCACCATGCCATGTGTCACAGGGAAATCTGTTGGCCACTTGGTGTAACTGCACCATAATATGCGCCACAGGGCCATCTATTGGTCACCTGGTGTAACTGCACCATACTGTGTGGTATAGGGACATCTAATGGTCACATGGTTGTAACTGCACCATGCTATGTGCCACAAGGACCTATATTGGTCACCTGGTGTAAGTGCACCATGCTATGTGCCACAGCGACATTTATTGGTCGCCTGGTGTAACTGCACCATGTTATGTGCTACAGGGCCATCTATTGGTCACTTGGTGTAAGTGCTGTAGGCTATGTGCTATAGCGACATCTATTGTTCACCTGGTGTAACGGCACCATACAATGTGCCACAGGGACATCTGTTGGTCCCCAGGTGTAAGTGAACCATTCTGATAGCCACAGGGTCACCTATTGGTCACCTGGTGTAACTGCACCATGCTTTGTGCCATACGAACATCTATTGGTCACCTGGTGTAACTGCAACATGCTTTCTTCAATAAGAACATCCATTGGCCACTTGGTGTAACTGCACCATCTTTGTGCCACAGGGACATCTATTTGCCACCTGATGCAACTGCACCATGTTTTGTGCCATAGGGACATCTATTGGTCACCTGGTGTAAGTGCACCAAGATATGTGTCACAGGGACATCTATTGGTCAATTGGTGTAACTGCAATATGGTATGTGCCCCAGGGACCTGTATTGGTCACTTGGTGTAAGTGAACCATTATGTGCCACAGGAACATCTATTGTTCACCTGGTGTAACGGCACCATGCAATGTGCCACAGGGACATCTATTGGTCCCCAGGTGTAAGTGAACCATTCTGATAGCCACAGGGTCACCTATTGGTCACCTGGTGTAACTGCACCATGCTTTGTGCCATACGAACATCTATTGGTCACCTGGTGTAACTGCAACATGCTTTCTTCAATAAGAACATCCATTGGCCACTTGGTGTAACTGCACCATCTTTGTGCCACAGGGACATCTATTTGCCACCTGATGCAACTGCACCATGCTTTGTGCCATAGGGACATCTATTGGTCACCTGGTGTAACTGCACCATGTTATGTGGTACAGGGTCATCTATTGGTCACCTGATTGTAACTGACCCATGCTATGTGCCAAAGGGACATCTATTGGTCACCTGGTGTAACTGCACCATGCTATGTGCCAAAGGGACATCTATTGGTCACCTGGTGTAAGTGCACCATGCTATTCACCACAGGGACATCTATTGGTTACTTGGTATAACTGCACCATGATATGTGCCACAGGGACACCTATTGGTCACAAGTAAGTGCACCATGATATGTGCCACAGGGACCTCTATTGGTCACTTGGTGTAAGTGAACCATTCTGTGCCACAGGGAGACCTGTTGGTCACCTGGTGTAAATGCACCATGCTATGCGCCACAGGGTCATCTATTCGTCACCTGATTGTAACTGCACCATGCTGAGTGCCACAGGGACATCTATTGGTCTCCTGGTGTAACTGCACCGCGCTTTGTGCCATAGAGACATCTATTGTTATCCTTTTGTAACTGCACAATGCTGTGTGCCACAGGGACATCTATTGGTCATCTGGTATAAGTGCACCATGGTATGAGCCACAGGCACATCTATTGGTCACCTGGTGTATCGTCACCATGCTATGTGTCACAGGGAAATCTGTTGGTCACCTGGTGTAAGTGCACTATGCTATGCGCCACAGGGACATCTATTGGTCACTTGTTATAACTGCGCCATGATATGTGCCAAAGGGACCTCT
The DNA here is from genome assembly GCA_963921515.1 of Calotriton arnoldi. Lineage (NCBI taxonomy): Eukaryota > Metazoa > Chordata > Amphibia > Caudata > Salamandridae > Calotriton > Calotriton arnoldi. The sequence goes on from CAWUFW010030801.1 coordinate 3,700, forward strand.
ATTGGTCACTTGGTGTAAGTGAACCATTCTGTGCCTCAGGGACACCTGTAGGTCACCTGGTGTAAATGCACCATGCTATGTGCCAATGGGACATCTATTGGTAGCCTTGTGTAACGGCACCATGCAACTCCATCAAGCTATGTGCCATAGGGACATCTGTTGGTCACCTTGTGTAACTGCACCATGCTATATGCCACAGGGACATCTATTGGTCACCTGGAGCAACTGCACTATGCTATGCGCCACAGGGACATCTATTGGTCACTTGGTATAACTGTGCAGGATATGTGCCACAGGGACACCTATTGGTCACATGTAAGTGCACCAAGATATGTGCCACAGGGACCTCGATTGGTCACCTGGTGTAACTGCACCATGCTTTGTGCCATAGGGTCATCTATTGGTCATATGGTGTAACTGCACCATGTTATGTGCTACAGGGTCATCTATTGGTCACCTGATTGTAACTGCACCATGCTATGTGCCACAGGGACATCTATTGGTCACCTTGAGTAACAGCACCATGCTATGTGCCGCAGGGACATATATTGGTATCCTTGTAAGTGCACCATACTGTTAGCCACTGGGACATCTATTGGTTACCTGGGGTAACTGCACTATGCTTTGTGCCATAGAGACATCTATTGGTCACCTGGTGTAACTGCACCGTACTGTGGGGTATAGGGACATCATTTGGTCACCTGGTGTAAGTAGACCATGCTATGTGCCATAGGGACATCTATTGGTCACCTGGAGCAACTGACCTTGCTGTGTGCCACAGGGGCATTTATTGGTCACCTGGTTTAAGTGCACTATGGTATGTGCCACAGGGACCTTTATTAGTCACTTCATGTAAGTGAGCCATTCTGTGCCACAGGGACACCTATTGATCACCTGGTGTAACTGCACCATGCTTTTTGCCATAGGGACATCTATTGGTCACCTGGTGTAACTGCACCTTGCTATTTGCCATACGGACATCTATTAGTCAACTGGTGCAACTGCACCATGCTGATGGCCACACAGACATGTATTGGTCACCTGGTGTAACTGCACCATGTTATGTGGTACAGGGCCATCTATTGGTCACTTGGTGTAACTGCACCATGCTATGTGCCACAGGGGCATCTATTTTTCACCTGGTGTAACTGCACCATGCTATGTGCCATAGGGACATCTATTGGTCACCTGGTGTAACGGCATCATGCAATGTGCCATAGGGACACCTACTGCTCACCTCGTGTAAGTGAACCATTCTGATAGCCACAAGGACACCTAGTGTAACTGCAATATGCTATGTGCCACAGGGACATCTGTTGGTCACTGGGTGTAGCTGCACCATGTTATGTGCCACAGGGACATCTATTGGTCTCCTGTTGTAACTGCAATATGCTATGTGCCACAGGGACATCTATTGGTCACCTGGTGTAACTGCACCATGCTTTGTGTCATAGGGACATCAAGTGGTCAACTGGTTTAACTGCGCCATGCTATGTGCCACAGTGACATCTATTGGTCACTTGGTGTAACTGCACTATGCTATGCGCCACAGGGACCTCTATTGGTCACTTCATGTAAGTGAGCCATTCTGTGCCACAGGGACACCTATTGATCACCTGGTGTAACTGCACCATGCTTTTTGCCATAGGGACATCTATTGGTCACCTGCTGTAACTGCGACATGCTTTCTGCAATAGGAGCATCTATTGGTCATCTGGTGTAACTGCACGTTGCTATTTGCCGTATGGACATCTATTAGTCAACTGGTGCAACTGCACCATACTGTTAGCCACTGGGACATCTATTGGTTACCTGGTGTAACTGCACCATGCTATGTGCCACAGGCACATCTATTGGTCTGCTGGTGTAAGTGCAACATGCTATGTGCCAATGAAACATATATTGGTCACCTTGGCTAACTGCACAATACTGTTAGCCACAGGGACATCTATTGGTCACCTGGTGTAACTGCACCATGCTTTGTGCCACCGAGACATCTATTATTATCCTGGTGTAATTGTACCATGCTATGTGCCACACAGACAACTGTTGGTCAACCGTTGTAACTGCACGATGCTATGTGCCACAGGGACATCTATTGGTCAACTGGTGTATGTGCACCATGCTATGTGGCATAGGGATATCTATTAGTCACCTGGTGTATCTGGACCATACTGTGTGGTATAGGGACATCATTTCGTCACCTGGTGTAAGTAGACCATGCTATGTGCCGTAGGGACATCTATTGGTCACCTGGAGCAACTGCGCCTTGCTATGTGCCAATGAAACATCTATTGGTCAGCTGGTATAAGTGCACCATGCTATGTGCCACAGGCATTTCTATTGGTCACCTTGGCTAATTGCACAATACTGTTAGCCACAGGGGCATCTATTTTTCATCTGGTGTAACTGCACCATGATATGTGCCATAGGGACATCTATTGGTCACATGGTTGTAACTACACTATGCTATGTGCCACAAGGACCTATATTGGTCATCTGGTGTAAGTGCACCATGCTATGTGCCATGTGGACATCCATTGGTCACCTGGTGTAACTGTACCATTCTGTGGGGTATAGGGACATCATTTGGTCACCTGGAGCAACTGCACCTTGCTAAGTGCCACAGGGGCATCTATTTTTCATCTGGTGTAACTGCACCATGCTATGTGCCATAGGGACATCTCTTGGTCACCTGGTGTAGCAGCACCATGTAATGTGCCATAGGGAGACCTATTGCTCACCTCGTGTAAGTAAACCATTCTGATAGCCACAAGGACACCTATTGGTCACCTGGTGTAACTGCAACATGCTTTCTGCAATAGGAACATCTATTGGTCACTTGGTCTAACTGCACCATGAGGTGTTCCAAAGGGACATCTATTGGTCACCTGGTGTAAATGCACCATGCTATGTGCCACAGGGACTAATATTGGTCATATGGTGTAACTGCCTCATGTTATGATTACAGGGCAATCTATTGGTCACCTGATTGTACCTGCACCATGCTACGTGCCACAGGGACATCCATTGGTATCCTGGTGTAAGGGCACCATACTGTTAGCCACAGGGACATCTATTGGTCACCTGGTGTAACTGCACTCTGCTTTGTGCCACAGAGATTTCTATTGTTATCCTGGTGTAACTGCACCATGCTATGTGCCACACAGGCAGCTGTTGATAGCATCGTGCAGTTGCACCAGTTTATGTGCTCAGGGACATCTATTGGTCAACTGGTATAAGTGCATTATGCTATGTGCCACAGGGACATCTATGGGTCATCTGGTGTAACGTCACCTTACTATGTGCCATACGGTCATCTATTAGTCAACTGGTGCAACTGCACCATCCTGATTGCCACACAGACATCTATTGGTCACCTGGAGTAACTGCACCATTCTATGTGCCGTAGGGCCATCTATTCGTCACCTGGTGTAACTGCACCATACTGTGTGGTATAAGGACATCTATTGGTCACATGGTTGTAACTGCACCATGCTATGTGCCAAAAGGACCTATATTGGTCACCTGGTGTAAGTTGACCATGCTGTGTGCCATAGGGACATCTATTGGTCACCTGGAGCAACTGCACCTTGCTATGTGCTGTGAGAAGTTGGCCTGGTATATGCTGTCCACTAATTAAAGTGGGCACACTGTACCAGTCCAAACAACCCCTTATTTGAGATAGGTTAAAGACAACCTTTATTGAAAGCTATCCTAGTGGTAGCTATGGAGAGCAGCCTTCAGACTAAGTCTTGAAGGAATGTAAAGCAGCTTGTTTTACCAGTCTATAATCTCTTGAGTGACCAAATGAAAGAGGACCACACCAGGTATGTATATGTATGTATGTATATGTATATATATATATATATATATATATATAAAATATATGTATTTATTCTTAAACACACCCCTCTAGTCCCTTTATGAGGCTAGAGTTTGAAGTACATAAGTTGCAAGTCAAATATCAACAGTAATAGTATAAATACACGTTTGAGCCCTAGGGTCGTACCAAACCATATACCAATAAAGTGGTATAAGAACCACGACTGAGCTAGACACAAGGCCTAGAGTCTGTAGAAATGCTTGGACCACAAGGAACCACCCAAGGTAGTGACACAGGGGACCCCCGGGGGACGCGTGCAGTGTGAGAACACAGCCGCGAGCCGCCGTTGACTTCTATGGGGAATGTCGCGGTTGGAGTTTTAAATAAAAAGGACACTTAGAGGAGGACTTGGAGCAAACCCCTTTAGAACTAGGCTGTTCTAGAGTCAATACCCACGGGAGCACCGGAGTACTCGAGTTACCTCACCCAGGGAAGCCGGGTGCATAGGTGTCTTTTGGGGTCGGGTTTCGTCGTCTTTTTCAATGGAGATCTGCTGCAAAGTGCTGCTGGCGACCAAGTTGAGTGTTCGGGTGGATCCAAGGGTGGATCGAAGATCTGAAGAACCTGAAAGCAGAGAGGACAGAGTCTGGGTCACTAGCCAGTGACCAGGAAGGCGATGAGCAGATGCCCACCGATGTTGGGTGCTTCAGGTAGGTTGACAGTCGTCTTGACTCTTCAGCCATGAGGTCCAGGAGGTGTCGACGACAACCAGGAGCTGGATTTGAGCTGTCCCACGACGTCTGTCGATTGCTGCAGTGTCGGCAACCGGATTGGACCCAACAAGCCTTGGCAAAGGCAAGTCTCGTAGAAATAAAGAAAGGACGTTGATGCAGACCAGCAAGGTTTGGGGGACTCACCCAGCGAGGGTAAGTCAAGGCACCTCTGGAGCAACCAGGAAAGCCCAAGCAGAAGAAGAGTTACCTTTGGGAGGGCCCACTAGCCAACGGACTAGCGACCGCGAAGGAGCCTCGAGTGGACGCACGTGGAGCTGGCTCACAGGACACTCGTGGATTGGAGGCCAGTGATCTTCGGTGCAGTCGGTGCTGGAGGCGGGGGCTACTCGGAGCCCAAAGCACAACTTCATGGAAAACCAGGAAGAGGATGCACTTGCAAAAGTTCTCGGTGTCCAGGGGTCACGGTTCCACGTTACCCACGACAGCTATGGGCCTCCGCTTTGCTGGGGACTCAGGGCAGCCTCGGGGAAGTCTGGAAATCCACCTCTGGTGATGCAATGCCTTCGGCGTCCGTAGGGAGCTTCAGCAATGCCGACCGGACAATTGCTTCTTAGGTGCCTGCCAAGCAGGGGAGTCATTCCTTGACCCCAAGGGAGATTCTTCAGTCTTCTAATCGTAAAGTAGAGCGTCGAAGTTCCAGGATTCAGTTGCAGAGTTTCGTCCAGGGATATCTAAAGTCCTAAGGACTGGGGTCCCATACTTATACTAAGTTAGGGGGTTGGACATACTCTGGGGACCCACCTATGGGAGGGTCAGGGAAGAGGGGTGGTTACACCCATTCCCTTTGTCCAGTTTCGCACCAGAGCAGTGGCAGGTAGCCCCTGCAACCGGTTTGAACTGGCATATGCACAGGGACACCAAGTGTGCCCCCAGTGCAGGACTTCAAAGCACCAGAGAGTGCTCCCGCCCAGCCCCAATACACATCATCCTGTCTGGGGAGGTGGTTATACCTCCCTGCGACAGGAAACCTATTGTCCAGGCCTCCACTGCCGGAGTTTCGGTCAGCAGCAGGAGGCCAGACCCGTGTCTGTGGCAGGGGCATCCATTTTGTGATGCCAGGGATCTGTAAAGAAGTTACCGGGCAGGCAGGTGTGTACATGTCTCTCCCTCTAGAAGGGTGGAATTCTACCCCTGCTGCCAGGACTGGTGGGGATGTAGTATTCCAAGATGTTTGACACCAAACACAACATGTTTTGGTGCAGCCAGTCCAAAATTAGCATTGTACCGCGAGGATATAAGAGTATATGGTCAGGCTGTACCACAAACAGCATCAGAGGAGGGACTCCGAACGCTGCAGAGGGGCTCTGCTCATGCAGGGGCACCCTCTCACAAACAAACCAAGCACTCTGCCTTCAGGATTGGTAAGGCCTGCCATAGGAGTGACTTATAGGTTTATATGTGTGTGCAATGATAGTGATATAAGTAGCCTATATCACAGTAAGGGGTGCTGGCACCACCTTACCCAGGAAGCAGTAGCAGACCTGTGGTGTCATTTTGGCTGGCCTTCCAGGAGTGGCATAATACATGCTTCAGCCCCTGGCAGGCCTCTGAGGTACCTATGCCCTGGGTACATAGTATACCATATACTAGGGACTTATAAGGGCACTCCAGATTCCAATCAAAGATGTATCTAAGGTACATGGAAACCATTTTAGAGAGGAAGCAGCTAGGCTGGGGTTCTGATTAGCAGGGCCCCAGCCAGACTAAAGTTGAAAAACAGTGAAGCATCAGCAAAAAGTGGGGGTACCCATGTGAAGCAGATCCTACTCTCCTACATGTGCTATATTGACATCTATTGGTCAACTGGTATAAGTGCACCATGCTATGTGCCAATGAGACAGCTATTGGTCACCTGGTATAACTGCACTATGCTATGTGCCACAGTAACATCTATTGGTCACCTGGTGTAAGTCACCATGCTATGTGCCACATGCGCATTTATTAGTCACTTGGTGTAACTGCACCATGTTATGTGCTACAGGGTCATCTATTGGTCACTTGGTGTAAGTGCACCATGCTATGTGCCACAGGGACATCTATTAGTCTCCTGGTGCCATAGAGACATCTACTGTTATCCTGGTGTAACTGCACAATTCTATGTGCCACACAGACAGCTGTTGGTCAACTGGTGTAACTGCACGATGCTATATGCCACAGGGACATCTATTGGTCAACTGGTATAAGTGCACCATGCTATATGCCACAGGCACATCTTTAGGTCACCTGGTGTATGTGCATCATGCTATTTGCCATAGGGACATCTATTAGCCACCTGGTGTATCTGCACCATGCTATGTGTCACAGGGAAATCTGTTGGTCACTTGGTGTAACTCCACCATAATATGTGCCACAGGGACATCTATTGGTCACCTGGTGTAACTGCACTATGCTCTGTGCCACAGGGACATCTATGGGGTCATCTGGTGTAACTGCACCTTGCTATGTGCCAAACAGACATCTATTAGTCAACTGGTGCAACTGCACCATGCTGATAGCCACACAAAAAGCTATTGGTCACCTAGTGTAACTGTACCATACGGTGTGGTATAGGGACATCTTTTGGCTAAATGGTTGTAACTGCACCATGCTTTGTGCCACAAGGACCTATATTGGTCACCTGGTGTAACTGCACCATACTGTGGGGTATAGGGACATCATTTGGTCACCTGGTGTAAGTAGACCATGCTATGTGCCATAGGGACATCTATTGGTCACCTGGTGTAACTGCACCATACTGTGTCGTATAGGGACATCTTTTGGTCATCTGGTGTAACTACACCATGCTATGTGCCATAGGGACATCTATTGGTCACATGGTTGTAACTGCACCATTCTATGTGCCACAAGGACCTATATTGGTCACCTGGTGTAACTGCACCATACTATGGGGTATAGCGACATCATTTGGTCACCTGGTGTAAGTTGACCATGCTGTGTGCCATAGGGACATCTATTGGTCACCTGGAGCAACTGCACCTTGCAATGTGCTATAGTGACATCTATTGGTCACCTGGTATAACTGCACTATGCTATGTGCAACAGTAACATCTATTGGTCACCTGGTGTAAGTCACCATGCTACGTGCCACAGGTGCATTTAATGGTCACCTGGTGTAAGTGCACCATGCTATGTGCCACAGGGACATTTATTAGTCACTTGGTGTAACTGCACCATGTTATGTGCTACAGGGTCATCTATTTGTCACTTGGTGTAAGTGCACCATGCTATGTGCCACAGGAACATCTATTGGTCTCCTGGTGTAACTGCACCATGCTTTGTGCCATAGAGACATTGTTGGAACTGGCATCCCTGGCGTGGGTCTCCCTTCCAGTTTTTTCACTATGCGTCCACTGTTGCTGACATGTTTTTGCTGGTTTAGATGCTTTGGGTACTTTGCCACTGCTAATCAGTGCCAAAGTGCAAGTGCTCCCTATGATAAATTAATGTATGGATTAGTGACTCCATGTTTGGCCTATTTGATTCACTGTCAGACCCTAGTACAGTGCACTGTTTGTGCCCAGGGCCTCTGAATCAAATGCTGCTGGTGGGCTTGCAGCACTGGTTGTGCCACCCACAGGAGCAGCTTGTAAAGTGTCTCAGGCCTGCCATTGCAGAGCCTGTGTGCAGTCTGGTACTGCCATGTCGATTTGGTAAGTGCACCCACTTACCAGTCCCCAAACCTTCCCTTTCCTGCATATTAGTCACCCCTAAGGTAGGCCCTAGGGCAGGGTGCATTGTATGTGTAAGGTAGGACATGCCCTGGTGTATGTGGCATGTCCTGATAGTGAATTACAGCCAATTTAGTTTTTCACTATTGCAAGGCTACCTGTCCCCATAGGCCAGAATGGGCAGTTTGATTATAACATCTTATAATCCTAACTGACCCAGGGAACATGGTAGAAAAACGAATTTAGTATGCCTGAACTCAGAATGATAAAATACATCTTTTAGTGAAGTTGGTTTTAACATTCTGTGTTTGAAAATACCACTTTTAGAAAGTAGGTATTTTCCTGCATAACCATCCAGCCTGCCTCTGCTAGCTTGTGTATTGTGTTTCTGGGTTTGTGAGTGACAGGGGCTTGGGGACTCCAGGAGACAGGGTGAGTCAGCACAGGGCTGAATAGACCTATCTGCATGAGGAGTGGTGGGAGGAGTAGCACCTGGGCCTGAATAGGGCTGTGCCTGCCTTCCACAATGCTGGCTCCAACTCCTGTGGTGTGTCTGATGTCCCTGGCCCACACTGACAAAGGAAGAGGGTGTGCACTGGCAGAATGCACCTAGAACTGGTTTGGACTAGGTACAGGACCCTCTGCCTTCAGAGGACAAAGGATTTATGGGTATAAATACTGGGGCCCAGACCCCAAGATTTTAGATCACTTCTGGGAAACAAAAAGAACCTTTGCTGAGGAGAGGAACCAGAGAAACTTAAGGAGGAGACTATCCCTATGCTGTGTGCTGTTTGAGGGATTGGCCTCCAGTGGTTGCCTGATTGCCAAAGAAAGGAGAAAGGAACTTTGTGCCTACTTTCATCATCTTGCAGAAAATCTCCAAGGGCTTGAAGATTGAAATTGCCTCCTGCTGAAGTCTCAGGGATATACGACTTCACCAACCAGCTCCCCTGAACTCCCTTGCTGGGAATTTGAAGTGCCTGCTGTTGTGTTGGGCCTTCTGAGAGACTGCGTGTCGCTGGGAGCTGGAAGCGCGACTCCCGAAGAAGAAGCGTGTCGCCGCCGCAGCAGTTGTCGCATCGCCGAGAAAGCGTGCTGTCGCCATCGCATCACCGAAGTGCCTCGCATCACCGGAGAAGAGTGTCGCCGTCGCAGCAAACGCCGTCGCATCCCTGGGGAAGCGTGTCGCAGGGCCTGTCGCGGCTCAGAAGATTCACGAGTCACCGCACGGCTGTCGGGCGTGCACGCATCGCCCCCTTCGTTGCCGCATCGAGAGGAAGACGCCATTTTGTTTCATTGCACCGGGTCGTCATCGCATCGAGGCGCTGCTGGTCGCATCGTCACAGAAGCGCAGTAAGAAACCGACGCATCAGCGTCCCCTACGCAGCAGTAGGGAACCGACGCATCTCCTCCCCCGGAGCAAGGAACCGACGCTTCACCGTTCTTGCGTGTAAGGAATCGACACATCTCCTCCCCTGCAACTCTTTTGTTTGTATCGCGTTACGCACCCAAAGGTACATTTGAACGTAGAGTGTCGCATTTATCACCTGCACTTGAACTGAACTATTTTCTACCATTTTGACAGTCATAATTCTATTGTATTGTGGATATTTGTCGTTCTGGTCTTAAGTCTATATAAAGAGTACCTATTTTTATATACAACTTGTGTGGTGTCCATCTGTAGTGTTGTCACTGTATTACTGTATGTGTTCACAAATGCTTTACACACTGCCTCTGAGATAAGCCTGCCTGCTCGTGCCAAGCTACCAAGGGGGTGAGCAGGGGTTATTTTAGTAGTGTATCCCCCTTACCCTGACTAGAAGCAAGGGTCCCTATTTGGACAAAGGTACCTACCTCTGCCAACTAGAGACCCCCATTTCTAACAGACATCCACTGTTATCTTGGTGTAACTGCACCATTCTATGTGCCACACAGACAGCTGTTGGTCAACTGGTGTAACTGCACGATGCTATATGCCACATGGACATCTATTGGTCAACTGGTATAAGTGCACCATTCTGTAGGAGAGTAGGATCTGCTTCTTATAGTTACCCCCACTTTTTGCTGATGTTTCACTGTTTTCGACTTAGTCTGACTGGGATTCTGCTATTCAGGACCCCAGTCTAGCTGCTTTCTCCTCTAAATTGATTGCATGTACTTTAGGTACACTCCAGATTGGATTCTGGGGTACCCTTATAAGTCCCTAGTATATGGTATACTATGTACCCAGGGCATAGGTACCCCAGAGGCCTCCCAGGGGCGGCAGCATGTGCCCATGCATGAGCAGAACCCCTCTGCAGCATTCGGAACCTATATACCGGGGTTGTCTGTGATGCAGCCAACCATATATATTTAAGTGCATTATAACCTCGCGGTAAATGCTAACTTTAAAACGGCTGCTTGGAAACATGTTGTGTTTGGTGTCAAACACCTTGGAATCATACCTCCACACCAGTAACTGGTGTGGGAGGTATGATTCCTCCCTTGTAGTACCACTACTATGGGGCACCGGTACACCTGGTACCAGCTTTCTTGACCCTGGCATCACAAAATGGATGCTGCCAGCCACAGACATGAGTCTGCCCTCCTACTGCTGGACGAAACTCCAGCAGGGGAAGGCTTGACAATAGGTATCCTGTCACAGGGAGGTGTGACCACCTCCCAGACAGGCTTTGGTGTATTGGGGCTGGGTGGGTGCACTCTCAGAGTGCTTTGATGTCTGCACTGGGGGCACATTTGGTGTCCCTGTGCATAGTCCAGCTCAAACCGGTTGCAGGAGCCATTAGCTCCTGCTCTGGCGTGAAACTGGACAAAGGACCTGGGTGTAGCCACCCCTCTGTCCTGACCCTCACCTAGGTGGGTTCTCAGAGTTTGTCCCACCCCTTCCTTGGGTATAAAGTAGGAACCCCTGACTACAGGACTTTAGATATTACCTGGACTAAACTCTGCTACAGAAACCAAGTATTCTTTGACGATTTGCGCTTTGCTGGACAACTGACTCCCTTGGAGTGAAGGAGTTACTCCCCTGCTGAGCAGGCACCAAAACGCATCTGACCGGTTTGCATCTACGAAGCTCCTGAAGGACTCCGAAGATTTCTGCAACACAGGAGGTGGGTTCCCAAGGTCTCCGAGGTCGATCTGCGCTCTCAGCAATTCTGAGGCTTGTATCCCTCGTGGGGACCGTGAAACCCGTACTCCTGGGCACCGTGTACATTTGCAGCAGCATATGCTTTTCGGCGATCCCTGAAGCTGTGCTTTGGACTACTTGTAGTCCTGACCCCGAGCAGTAATTCCACTGAAGATTTCCGGCCTACACTCCACGAGTGTTCCGTGGGCTGGTCTTTAGTGATTCAGCTCGAGGTCCCTTCGCGATCCCTGGTCCGTTGGCCTGTGGGTCCCTGAGAAGGCAACTTTAACTTTCAGTGGGCTTTCCTGGTTGCTCCAGACGTGCCCTGACTCTCCATCGCTTGGGGAGTCCCCAGGACTTGCTGGTCCTCACAGAAGCATCTTTCCTCTGACCGCGTGGGTTGCAGCTGCCAAGGCTTGTTGGTGTTCAATCCAGACACTGACCCCCCCCCCCCCATCACTCGACATCCTTCGTGGGACAGCTCGGATCTGGACTGTGGTTGTCGTCAACATCTCCTGGTCCCCGTGGCTGCAGAGTCAAGCTGCCCCTCTACGCACCTGAATCACCCAACATCGGTGGGCATTCGATTGCTCCGCTCCTCGTCACGTGAAGTGACCCAGACTTTGTCCCCTCTGCTTTCAGGTTCTTCTCATCTCCGATCCAGGTTTGGATCACACCGGACACTTTTCTTATCCACGGCAGCAGTACTTTCTCGCATCACTCCATTGAAAACAATGAGGGTTTCCGACACCACTTGACCCCTATGCACACGGCTCCTCTGGGATAGGTGACACGGGTACCTCGGTACTCTCAAGGGTGCTGGCCTTGGAACCTTCTATGTTTAGCTGGGTTTGCTTGAAGTCCTCTCCTAAGTGTCCTTAATCTTTAAAATCCCAACCGCGACTTTCCCATAGAGTTGTACGGAACTCGTGTCTGTGTTCACACACTGCACCCGTCCTCTGTGGGTCCCCTGTGTCACTACCGTGGGTGGTTCCTTGGGGTCCCAGCGATTCTACGTGCTCTAGGCACTGTGTCTAGTCAAGTCGTGGTTCTTATACCACTTTCTTAGTATATGGTTTGGTCTCCCACTGGAGCCCACTGTGTATTGTGCTATTTACTGCCGTTCTAGTGATTTAATATTGTGTGCTTTGTTCTCTAATCTCATAAAGAGGTTAGTAGAGAGTGTTTAGTAATAAATATATATATTTTATATACACCTGGTGTGGTTCTCCTTTCATTTGGTCATTCGGGAGGTTATATACTGGTAAAACAAGCTGCTTTGCATTCCTTCAGGACTTAGCCTGAAGGCTGCTCTCCATAGCTACCACTAGGATAGCTTTCATTAAAGGTTGTCTTAACCTAATCATCAATAAGGGTCGTTTGGACTGGTGCAAGGTGCCCACTTTAATTAGTGGACAGCATCTGCCAGGCCAACTTCTCACACATGCTATATGCCACAGGCACATCTTTAG
>CAWUFW010030802.1:0-16585 GCA_963921515.1 Calotriton arnoldi
GGGTGCCAAATGCCCACCACCACTACCACCCTTAGCCAGGGGGCAGGATGCCCACCACTACTACCACCCTCACCCAGGGGGGCAGGATGCCCACCACTACTACCACCCTTAGCCAGGGGGCTGGATGCCTACCACTACTACCACCCTTAGCCAGGGGGCAGGATGCCTACCACTACTACCACCCTCACCCAGGGGGGCAGGATGCCCACCACTACTACCACCCTTAGCCAGGGGGCTGGATGCCTACCACTACTACCACCCTTAGCCAGGGGGCAGGATGCCTACCACTACTACCACCCTCACCCAGGGGGGCAGGATGCCCACCACTACTACCACCCTTAGCCAGGGTGGCAGGATGCCTACCACTACTACCACCCTTAGCCAGGGGGGCAGGATGCCTACCACTACTACCACCCTTAGCCAGGGTGGCAGGATGCCTACCACTACTACCACCCTTAGCCAGGGTGGCAGGATGCCTACCACTACTACCACCCTTAGCCAGGGGGCAGGATGCCTACCACTACTACCACCCTTAGCCAGGGGGCAGGATGCCTACCACTACTACCACCCTTAGCCAGGGGGCAGGATGCCTACCACTACTACCACCCTTAGCCAGGGGGCAGGATGCCCACCACTACTACCACCCTCACCCAGGGGGGCAGGATGCCCACCACTACTACCACCCTCACCCAGGGGGGCAGGATGCCCACCACTACTACCACCCTTAGCCAGGGGGCAGGATGCCCACCACTACTACCACCCTCACCCAGGGGGGCAGGATGCCCACCACTACTACCACCCTCACCCAGGGGGGCAGGATGCCCACCACTACTACCACCCTTAGCCAGGGGGCAGGATGCCCACCACTACTACCACCCTCACCCAGGGGGGCAGGATGCCCACCACTACTACCACCCTTAGCCAGGGGGCTGGATGCCTACCACTACTACCACCCTTAGCCAGGGGGCAGGATGCCCACCACTACTACCACCCTCACCCAGGGGGGCAGGATGCCCACCACTACTACCACCCTTAGCCAGGGGGCAGGATGCCCACCACTACTACCACCCTTAGCCAGGGGGCTGGATGCCTACCACTACTACCACCCTTAGCCAGGGGGCAGGATGCCTACCACTACTACCACCCTCACCCAGGGGGGCAGGATGCCCACCACTACTACCACCCTTAGCCAGGGGGCAGGAAGCCTACCACTACTACCACCCTTAGCCAGGGGGCTGGATGCCTACCACTACTACCACCCCCACTCATAGGATGGACAATGCATGACACAACAAGCACACCACAACCTAGGGAATGCAAGATTAAGACATCCCCCCACCACCATGACAAGCGTGTGAGCAGGCTGTGTCAAATGCCTACAACACCGAACATGACATTGAACATACAATGTGACCCCCTAGCACATGTGCCACACATATATGTGTGTGGCACCCACAATGCAAGCAGCCCATGACCATTGTGGCAATGGGGCCTAAACCCCCATCATCACAGTGACCAAAAGGCAAGTGTGGGGTCCATAGCTGAAGCACATTTTGACCATTGTGGCAATGGGGTCTAAACCCCCATCATCACAGTGACCAAAAGGCAAGTGTGGGGTCCATAGCTGAAGCACATTTTGACCATTGTGGCAATGGGGTCTAAACCCCCATCATCACAGTGACCAAAAGGCAAGTGTGGGGTCCATAGCTGAAGCACATTTTGACCATTGTGGCAATGGGGTCTAAACCCCCATCATCACAGTGACCAAAAGGTAAGTGTGGGGTCCATAGCTGAAGCACATTTTGACCATTGTGGCAATGGGGTCTACACCCTCATCATCACAGTGACCAAAAGGTAATTGTTAACAAAGAAAGAGCTGCAACTGCCAAACTGCATGGATCATTCCTGGTCACAGAACCAAAAACTCATCTGTGGCAAAGTAGTGTATGTGTCCCATTGCAACATAAATTGGGGGAGCCAAATACTGCAGTGCAAATGAAACATTCCTTTGGCCATGTGCAGACAAACAACACCCATGGGGGCTGAGACCGTCAACAGTCATCAATGACACAATGACAGAAGTGACCATCAGAATGCAGAACCACATATTTGCACCAATGGGCACACAAATGCAGATACCCTGTGGAGACAGCAGATGTGAGGTGAACAGATACCATACCATGGCAGCAATGGGACACACAAACCATGATCACTGTGCTGACCGATGACCTAGGAGTCCCAGGGACAGCAGGGGAAACACACCAAACAACATACAGCCAATGGCACACCCAAGATATGCCAATGCAGTGGTGCAGATGCACAAACACAAACAGGCAGACCAACACTGTCATCATACACAGCAGGTGAGGGGTGGGGGTGCCAGTGTCCCCAGGCAACAACACAACACATGAGGAGAGCTGAATACCAATCATACAGATGTGCATACACTGCCACACTAAGCTAACTCATGGATCCAAATCCCCTATGTGGGCAAGCAGGCATTGACAGGTGAGAGGGAGCACAAAACACACATGTCACACAGGCACGTAGGAACAACAACTGACACAGCAAGTCACAGACACACCACAGCACCACCCCCAGGGCCCCCACAATGTGGTGACCCTGGGCTGAAGAAAAATACCACTGTGATGACAAAGCTAAATGTCGTTCACACTGTGAACCACAGTCAGGTGTCCTGAGCAACTAACTACCATCACACCTACACAAGCACAAATCAATCAGCATGGCCAGTAAGCCAAGGCCAACATGGAGGCAGGGGACTAGCCGGGCAACAACTCTCATCTGCACACACTCAAGACCACACCCCTCGACCTCCAACAATGTGCAGCAGTGAAGTACACATGCACTGGTGACATTGCACATGCACCCATGACTATTCCAGGGTGGTGGGTGGGAACCAAGGTGTAGAAACACATCACACATGGACACTCAACAAGACTCCTGAATGTCTGACACACTGCACACTACTCTGTACATGGACATGACGGCAATACCACACCGACCAATGGGATCCCAGCCACAGTCACACACCAATGAAGAAGCCAAGGTCACCCACAAAGAACACACATAGACAACAACCAACATTGCAGCCCGGACCCTAAGGAGTGCCAGCAGTCACACACACAACGTGTCACAATCACTGAAAGATAACACAAACTGGAAATCACATGACAGGGGCAAACAACAAGTGCCAAAGGGAAACCTGACTGTGACCCATCTGCGTCAGCACACAAACTCTGCCCTGACAGCAAACACACCTATGGGTGACACCCTGATGACCAGTAATGTGCCATGCACCCACATCACAGAGAACACAGGGAGAAGACTTTGGGGGAACATAGCTCAAGTCAGCAAGCATCACAAACAGGTACAACACTAGGGATCACAGCATGCGCAGATGAATGGAAGTGAACACACAGACATGCACATACAACACACACCTTGGGCGCAGGCAATGTCACACGTGTACACACTGCCATGAGGGGACTCCACTCCTGTGTGAGGAAAGCTGTGCCATATGTTGCCTCAGTAGGGCCCCATCATGTCAGCTGAGCACTTGGTCACACAATCAACAATTAGCACCAAATGAGGGCTCCCATCACATCAGCCTGGTCATGGATGTGCCAACGGAATCATCAGCACAGATCCAACACACTTGTATAGCAATGTTGCACTGACTACACGGATGAGTCCCTCCCCATTGATGCCCAAACCTGCATGTCCACTGGAGATGGCAACACGGTCAGGGAAGTAGACAAATGCAACGATGGCAGGCACAACAGATGTGCAGGGGTGGAAGCCACAGATATGAAATTGCCAATGTAAGTAGGAAACCCATTGCCAAATACTGAACACATGACACCCTCAGATGCTGCTATTGATGACATGGATACACCACATGATAGGACACATTCCCCCTGGACCACATGGGTTCCTGCACAGTAACACTTCATAATCATGAGACCAGATATCACCATCACTGCAGCAAGGGCATGGTTAGCTGCACCAACAACATGTACATCTGAAGCATGAGCACTAGAGAAAAGAAAGTTGCTTTATTCAGCATATGTGTTGAGGCCAAACGAAGTCCTGAAAAAGAGCAAAGGCCAATGGCCAGTCCATTGTCAAAGTTCAAACAGGGTGACACTGGCAGATGTCACCCTACGCATGCCTGCACAATACCAGGGACAATCCACTAGGAGGGGCAACCGGGGGGCAGGCCAGGCACCGCAGGGACAGGATCAGGGCTCACCAGGGGGAGTCAGGGAAGGGGTGGTGGGTGCAGGAGAGCCACTGACAACTGCAGTGGAGGTGTCTGACATGGTGTGTGCCGGCACAACTGGGGGCATGACACAGATGTCGTGGGTGCCGGCACAACTGCAGTGGACCCTGCAGATGGGGTGGACAGGTCCGCCACTGCAGTGCCCAAGTCAGACAGGGCGGTAGTGGACTCCACTGCAGTGCCTACCTCCAGGGGAGGAGAATGGGGAACAGGCAAGGTGGGTTGGACAGAGGGGGGACACCCTCACCACATCAGTGGCACAGACAAGCGCAGCGGGGGGTGTGGTGCTGGGAGAGCAAGTGGCAGGGGGAGAAGGCCGGAGCATCTTGGGGATGGTATATCTGTGGGTGGGGGAACCTGGGGCAGGGTGTGGTGGGGGCACCTGTGCAGTGGGGGCCTGAGGGATGGAGGACGGAGACCTTGTGCCTGAGCTGCAGGGTGGTGGCGGGGTCTTGCTCTTAGCACTCCGGGGGACTTGCGGGTGGGGGCCTCAGTCCGTCTGCGCCTGGGGGAGGGTGTCCGGGGGCGAGGGGCACTCTGCTCCGTGTGGGTGGGCTTCCTCTTCCCCGGGATGCTGGAGCAGCTTCATCGGTGGGGAAGAGGCCGAGGTCACAGAGGAAGAGCTGCTGTGACTTTGGGGTTGCAGGTGAGGCAAGGGAGGGTGCTTTGGAGGGAGAGGGAACTGAGGACTGCGCAGTGCATGTGGATGCGTGTGTGTGTTCCAGGGCCCCATCCCCTGTGAGTCTGGCTTCAGTCCCCTGAATGTGCGTGCGTGTGCGTTTTGTCATTGGCGTGTGTGTCAGTGTGCTGGATGTGTGTGTGCTGGTGTGTGCCTGTGCCAGTGTGTGTGTGCCTGGGATGGGTAAGGTGCTGGGGAGTGTGGATGGAGCAGAGGCAGGAGGGGTGAGGGACCGTTTGAGGAGGGACACTGCTGCCGTCAGGGAGGAGTCCATGGACCTATTGCCCCTCTGTAGGTCAGACATGCCCGATGAGATGCCCTCCATGAACGACACCAGCTGAGTCAACAGCGCGGTGTGCGCATGGAGGACACTCAGCATGGCTGTCTGCCCTACATGGAGCTGGCGAAGGAGGTACACAGACTCCTCACTCAGGGCAGCAGGGGACACAGGGGCAGGGGGTGCGGTGCCTGGCCCAAAGGAGACACGCTCCCGGACATGGGAGCCTCCACGGACCTGGGGAATGGGAGCCGATGGGAGGGCGGTGGTGGTGCTGGTGGTGGCGGGGACAGCAACACTAGCTGGGGTGTGGTGGCTGCTGACACCCGCCTCCACAAGGGAGTCATCCTCCGAGTTGCTCTGGTCCTCAGCTGAGGTGGATGCTGCTGAGGACTCCTCGGTGTGGCTCCCCTCGCCCTCCGTGCCACTGGGTCCCTCCGACCACTCCTCGGCTGCTGACCCAGTCTGGCTCTCCGGCTCCTCCTGGTCCGTGGAGCTGTCCCCTTCCGTGGCCGTGGATGTATCTGCAAACAATGGGGAAACAGACAGACATCAGTCACCTGCACCAAACGCACACACCACTGTGAGCACAGCACATTACAGAGCAAGCCCTGGCATCATTAGTTGTACATTGCTAAAAGTGCCCTAATTGAACAGGAGAAGTCAATTGTCAGTCTGATGCCAAGCATGGCACTCACATCCCACATGGCCTTGCACCCATCTGTCTGGTGTCTGTTGGATTGCAACACCCCAGTGTTGACACATGCACCAAGTACACAGTAGTTGGACAGTGCAGAGGACACGGTGTGGACACATCACAGCTCTTGCCACTGAGTCAGTACAGGTTTACGGATGTAAGGGATGCCCAGAGTCAAATAGGAAATGCATGTGATGCATACCAGCGACAGACACCATGATGCACCCATGTCCTGATAGCCAGCGCCACTATGGTGTGCATGTAGCACATGTCACTCCCCTGCAGGATCACCAATCAGTAGACACATGCCATGGCGGAGGCATGACTGCAAAGTCATACATCACTGTCTCAGTGATGTATGACTTTGCAGCCAGACAACAACACTCTGCACTGTGTCACAATAGTAGGTCATGGGGAATGCAAGTCCTGGAGCTGCACAAGTGCACATGTACATCCCCCCACAACACATCCTCTTAACCCTCATCTGTCCAGGTCATACCTATTGGACATATGGGAGACCTGTGACACTACCCTCTGAACCTGAGCCCCTCACACTCTGCTGTGCATGGGGAACAGCTGCCTGAACTTCACATTTACATGCCCCAGTCTGCATGGGCAGCTGATCAGACACCTATGTGTCACACAAGTATCGTCTCCTATGGTCACATCTCCAGTGGCATGCTGAGCCCCTACCAAGAAACTCCACAGCAGTCCTGGCGACTAATCCACAGCACACTGACACAGAGGCAGACACCTGAGGGGTCAAATCACTGTGCACAATGTGTCCTCTGATACACGGGAGTGGGAGTACAGAGTGTATTGTATGGCCTGGAGTAGGCATGACTGTCCAGCCCCACATGAATGAGGGATGAGCCCTGGACTGTAGGCAGCTGGCTAAGTATGTGTGACACACGTCATATACATACTCCTGGGGCCCAAACATTGTTCCCACCCGCAGCATGGGTGTGTGCCAGGTACCCCAGCCACATGTGGTGGATCAGCTCAGCAATTGGACCACAGATCAAAGTAACACGCTGAATACATGTCAGAATACAGGCATTGTGTAAGCAATGGACCCACCCATGATGCCCACCACAGAGTCAGGGAAACAGATGCTGTCTCCCACCTTGAGTCAAGCAAACTGCAAGGACACAGTCCTAAGTGACAGAATTCCCTGCATGTAAGGGCCACACCTGGGTATCAGATGAGGAGTGGGCAGTGCACAATAGAGGGACATGGCTCCTGGACAACATGACTGCTGTACTGTGGCAGTTCAACCTGGCCCGAGGAGGGCACATAACATGTTAGACAGAGTACACAGTGCAGTCTTTGACTCACCCCCTCCTTGCTGCTCTCTGGCCTTCAGCTGCCCATCCAGGTCTGGAAAGACCACCGCCAGGATCCTGAGCATGTGGGGGTCAGGGTCCGTGTTCCGCCCCTCCTGCGAGGAGGCGACAGCTTCAGCTGGACCCGTGCAATCCTCCGGGTCCAGCCCCGAAGGTCCTGCCACCTCTTTTGGCAGTTGCGGATCCGGCGCTTGTAGACCCCCACGGACCGGACAGCCCGGACGATGTCCTTCCAGATCTCATGCTTCCGATGGGCAGAAGCCTGTCAGGATGACAAAGTGATAAGGCCATTACTACACATGCAACATATCCGTGCATGACACAGTTGCATATACATGTCGCAATCACAGGGGCACATGGTGTACCCAGGCAGTGCACGGCTGCCCATGGACAGTTTTCCAGAAGTCACTACATGGTATCATAGCATGGGGAGTAAAACCCTGTTCAGAAGCACTGTCACTGCACCATACCTGTCCAGTGCAAGTCACTACACACTATGGGGGGTGACAACTACTCAGTGAGCCTGCTAGCCAGTGGTGTGCTGACTCTCAGCCTTGCTAGTCAGACAAAATGCACATTCAGAAAGGCAGTGCACAGAACACTCACCTGCTCCCCTGGTGTCCCATACAGCTTGCTGTACTGTGGAAGTAGGCTGTCCAGCAGGGCCTGGTTCTCTTCAAGGCTGAAGGCTGGGGCTCTCTCCACAGTACGTGCCATTGCAGGGTCCAGAGGGGCAGAGACAGCAGCAGTGCAGTGGCAGATGTCGTCCTGGAGCATGTAGTGCAGGCAAGTGGGCTCTCAGGGGAACATGCAGCAATATATATGTGCTGGAGAGGCAGATACTGTCCCTTGTGTCCAAAGTGATAGGTCCAAGTCGTTTGCATCTTCTGAATCTGGCCAATCCATGGAATAGCAGCACCAAAACACGCCCACAGCATCCTTCAAAATTTCAACTTCATGACATACATGATTTTGCAACATTGTTGTGGGTGACTAACTGATTTTCCAGCAACCGACTCGTTCGAATATTCGAAAACGCGTCCGTTGCCAGGCAAGCCCATTGTCAATGGGTGCGCACCGATCGGTCCATTGAGGTACAACGCGCACAGGGGTACAACGCGTACCCGCACACATTGAAAGCAATGGGCCGGCCGGAGGCACCGATCGGTCCATTGCAGTACAACGCGCACAGGGGTACAACGCGTACCCGCACACATTGAAAGCAATGGGCCGGCCGGAGGCACCGATCGGTCCATTGCAGTACAACGCGCACAGGGGTACAACGCGTACCCGCACACATTGAATGCAATGGGCCGGCCGGAGGCACCGATCGGTCCATTGCAGTACAACGCGCACAGGGGTACAACGCGTACCCGCACACATTGAATGCAATGGGCCGGCCGGAGGCACCGATCGGTCCATTGCAGTACAACGCGCACAGGGGTACAACGCGTACCCGCACACATTGAAAGCAATGGGCCGGCCGGAGGCACCGATCGGTCCATTGCTGTTCAACGCATCACTGTACATGTGACTGGCATATGTCAGCATGCCTGTCTCAGATGGACATATGCCAGCCACAGATAGCTCCCAGGGAGTGAGGGGCACACCTACATCACGACAGCCTGTCCAAACCTTATCATAAGGCATGTAAGGCTGCATTTCCTATTGTGTGTATGTTGGTGTACATTTTGTCCTGTGGGTGTCACCTGTGGGCAGCCACCCCCAGGCTGTGCACGTGTTAATGGGGACAGGATCCTGGGTGTTACGTGTACGTGACCACTGTGATGTGCAACTGTTCATATCTGTGCATGTGCCATGGTCACATTTCACAGTGGTGTTTGTGTATGTCATGTCACATACCCCGTGAGTCCCATGTGGGACGGTATGTTTGAGCCAGGGTGTCCCAGTGGCACAATAGTGATGGCCCTCCACAGTCTTTGTGCATGTAGTGTTTACAATGTCTCTGATTTCATGTGCACAATGGGAGACAGTCTCCACATCCACGTTGTGTGTGCATGGACTCTGATGTTGTGCGTGTGTGTCACAGACGTCCATGGCTCTCCTGCCATGGCAAGTGTGGCCACTACCTGTGGGGGTCATGTTTGTTTTGTTGTGGTGTACACATGATACTCCAGGTGATGCCAGTGTCCATGTGGCATTACAGGGTCCCTGGGAATGTGCCTGTCGTTGAGCTGTGGTGCCTGGGGCACATCTGTCCTCACATGTCACTGGGGGTGACTGTGACACAGCATCATGATATCCAATGGGCCAACCTGGGACAAATTGATGCCACCTGTAGGACCGTGTTGACAGATGTTGGCCATGTATGTACCATACATGTCGTTCCGGTACTGCACACTTCATGTAGTTGTGCCTCATGATGATGTATGTTGGGATCTTGAGTGTGTTCAATGCCGCATATGTGGGGTGACTGACGATCTTGCTTACTTCTCCTCTGCACTGCAGGGCTCCTGCTGTCCATCGGCCATTCCCAGACCTGGCAACGATGGTGGAACGGGACAGCATCCGACGGTACCGCTTCACCAGGCAGCTGATTGAGGATTTGGCAGTGCAGTTGTCCCCACATTTGCAGCCTGGCCGGCCGTATCCTACAGCGCTGACCCCCAAGGTGAAGGTGATGGCAGCCCTACACTTCTTTGCCACCGGTACCTTCCAACATACTGTGGCGTCTGCTGGTGGGATGTCACAGACCATGTTCAGCCGTGTGCTCCGCGATTTCTTGGCGGCAATGTTGCTCTTCCTGAACCGGTACATCTATTTCCCTAGACTGCGACGACTCACTGACGTGAAGAGTGACTTTTATGCCCTGGGGAGGATGCCGCATGTCATTGGCTCCATTGATGGGACACATGTGGCTTTGGTACCACCACAGGCCCAGGAGCAGGCCTACAGGAACCGCAAGCACTACCACTCGGTCAATGCACTGGTGGTGTGTCTTGCAGACATGACCATCACACACGTGTGTGCCCGTTTCCCTGGTTCAGCACACGATGCCTTTGTGATGAGGAGTAGTCGCATCCCCAGGTTGATGGCACAGATGCAGAACCAGCGTGCCTGGCTTGTCGGTGTGTACTGACTTTGTGCCATTGTGTGTGATCTGATCTGTAGTATTCCGCCCACTTTTCCAAGTCAGCTGATGTGCACTTGTCTGTCCGTAGGTGACTCGGGATACCCCAACATGCCGTGGTTGCTGACACCCCTCAGGAACCCTGTGACACCTGCCCAGATGCGCTACAATGAGGCACATGGTCGGACCAGGAGAGTGATTGAGCGGACCTTTGGTCTCCTGAAGAGCCGCTTCCGCTGCCTGGACAAGACCGGAGGGTCCCTCCCATATGCCCCTGCGAAAGTGTGCAAGATTATCATCGTCTGCTGCATGCTCCACAACCTGGCAGTGCGGAAGGAGTTGCCTCTCATCCAGGATGACGATGACCAACATCCGCCACCTGTGGAGGATCCTGGCCTGGAACACGATGCCAGTGACGATGATGATGATGATGGTGATGGTGATGTCCGCACACAGCTCATCACCAACTTCTTTAGCTGAATGTGAGTATCCTGAGGTGTCATGTCAATGATGTGAGTTGGCATGATGTGTGGGTGGTGCTCTGGTGCTGTTGGAGTGTGTCCATGGGCTACTTGACTGGATGTGTGTTGCGATGTGTGCTTACAGGTGGGCTGTACTCCCCAACAGTGTTCACATGCTAACTTGGTTCTGGGTGGGTATCTTGTAACATGTATTGTGCATGAGTTTTGCTGTTCTGTCCTGTACTCCATTGCTTTTGACTGTGTGTCATTTCTGTCCTTCACAGGGTACTTTCAGATTCGTTTGGTCAACTGTGTCCACCGACAACGTGATTGCACATCCAGGCTGGTAGCTGTTGTGTCCCTACAGGTGATGTGCGCCACACCCATGGACTTCCTTCTGTCTACAGTTGTTGACTGTGTGCCCGCTACCAGGTGGGGTTACCTTGCATCTGTAGTGGTTACGGCATGTTGCTACTGTGTAATAAACCTGTGCTTCACTTAGTGATGTGCGTTGTCTGTGGTCACACATTTGACTGCCATTTGCTTACTGCACCTGTGGGCTACTTGACTACAACTGGGAATGGGTGTGGTGTCTGTGCATTGCACCGTCTTCCCTGGCAACATCAGTGTAGGCAATGAGTCAGATGGCCTAGGTGTGTATGTGTTGTGTAGCCCTGGTGGTGTGTCTCCCTCATATGTGTCACGTTGCCTGTACTCACATGCCTGTGTTGTCCTTGCTGTTGCAGTTCGCATACACAGTGTAATTTTGTTGTTCATCATCCCCATAACAGCACCCACGTTGGAATCACGACAGAGGCAAGTATGGTGTATTATTGTGTTTATTGTGATACATCTGTGATAATAGTGCATAGGATGGATTGTGCTGTACATGAATCTTGCAATCCCAAGTTCCTAGATGAATAGAAAGTCCAGGTAGACAGGATCCCCAGTATCGGGGCCACAGTTGTCTGACACATTGTTCCAACTTGTACTCCCCATGCAATGTGTGGGAGTAGTGTTGCCATCAACAGGGTGAACAGTCTGTGCACAAAGGCGAAAATCCAGAACAGGTTCAGGCTTCCTGGGAGTTGCGCTTGGCCATCAGCCTCTCACTTTCCCCTCCTCGGACGACCCCTCTTCTTGGGGGGCCTCAAGTGCAGGCTGCTGCGGTGCAGGGGACTCTCCGCCAGAGTCCTCCTCCCTCCCTGTGGCAGTTGCAGTTTGTTCGGTACCAGATGTTGTTGGCACACAGGGAGGTGTGGACTGGTTGCTGTTCATCTGGCGGAGGCATTGTAAAATGTCCCTGTGCACCGCCGTCATCTCATGTAGTACATCCCACTTGGACTCCACGCGGGTCATGTGGGAGTCCACACGTGACATGTGGGAGTCCACACGTGACATGTGTGACTCCACATGGGACATGTGGGAGTCCAAGCGGGCATGATGGGCAGCCTGCTGCTGTTTGATGTCTCTGAGGAGCCCCACTACCTGGCTGAGCTCTCCGGTGCTGGACTGGTACGCATCAGCTATGCGTACCAGTTGTGGGTCTTCATGCACACCAGCAACGTCTGCAAGCAGCGACCTCTGTCTCCCACCCCTCCCACCACCCCTGCTGACATGTGCAGTGTGTGCAGTTGCACGCACAGATAACCCTGGTCCACCTTGGGGGTTGGTGGTGGTGGTGGTGTCCATGGCCCCAGGTTGGTCCAGGGTCACTGCGCTGGTGTTGTTCCTTATTCTGTCCATGTCGGCAGGGATGGTATTCGTGGTGACAGTCGTTGGAGGGGTGGGTGCAGGGGTGCAGCTGGTGGACCTGCTGGTGCTGCAGCTGGTGGTCCTGCTGGTGCAGCATGTTGACTTGCACCGGATGTGCCAGGTTGTTCTTCATCGTCCGAGGAGGACAGAGGCTGTACGACGCCAGTGAGCTCGGCATCCTCTTGAGCCTGGGACTGGGACTCCTCAGCGTCTGCTGCTGTGTCCCTATCATCACCTGTTTTTGGGAGACACAAACAATGTATGTCATGTTTCTGCAGGCATCAGTGGTTGACACACCTGACAGTTGTGACTGTGCCTCGGGGTGCGGGCCTGTACATTGTATTGTCCTAAGTCGTCACAGTCAGGGGTTGATATTGGTGTGGCACATTGTCCTGCATTATTTGGGCATTTCTATGTATTCTCTGGGGTGTGAACATGGTCTGCATTGATTGTGTTTGGTTGACAGCCAGACCTCCTTCCCACCCACCCACCCACCCAGTCAGTTATCCCACCATGGAACGTGCTTGCATTGCAGGGAGTGTAAGTTGTCTCTCAGGATGTCAGTCAGAGGTGTCCTGCTGTTTGTTGGTGCACAGTTGGCAGCAGGGCCTTGTGCTCCCCACAGCAGTAGCCAGTGTCAGCCATCTTGTGAGTCCTTCTCCACTCCCTGTGATGTGAGCATGGTTCAGGGTGGTGTTGATGGGACAGTTGTGAGGCTGAGCAATGTCTGTGACTACCACTCCCATCATGCTATTGCCTCCACCCCCTTCCCAGCATGCCCATGCTTCCTTCCTTTTGACTCTGCTTCCCTGTGGGGTGGGCTGGCTGTGCTGACAGGATGGCTGGGAGTGTTGTCCTGGCAGTTGTTTGGCTAAGAGTCCCAAGAGTGTCCCTGTGCTTCACACAACATAACCCAGGGTGGTGGTGCTTTGTGGGATCTTGTGTTAGGATGGAGGGCATTGCATTCTACCAGGTGGGTACTGTGGAGTTTGTGTTGGGGGGGTGTGAGGGGAGGTGCTGGTGACTATGGTCAGTGCTGCAAGTCCCCCTTCCCACCCAGCCAGCCGGATATCCCACCATGGAACGTGCTTGCATTGCAGGGAGTGTAAGTTGTCTCTCAGGATGTCAGTCAGTGGTGTCCTGCTGTTTGTTGGTGCACAGTTCCCAGCAGGGCCTTGTGCTCCCCGCAGCAGTAGCCAGTGTCAGCCATCTTGTGAGTCCTTCTCCACTCCCTGTGATGTGAGCATGGTTCAGGGTGGTGTTGATGGGCCAGTTGTGAGGCTGAGCAATGTCTGTGACTACCACTCCCATCATGCTATTGCCTCCACCCCCTTCCCAGCATGCCCATGCTTCCTTCCTTTTGACTCTGCTTCCCTGTGGGGTGGGCTGGCTGTGCTGACAGGATGGCTGGGAGTGTTGTCCTGGCAGTTGTTTGGCTAAGAGTCCCAAGAGTGTCCCTGTGCTTCACACAACATAACCCAGGGTGGTGGTGCTTTGTGGGATCTTGTGTTAGGATGGAGGGCATTGCATTCTACCAGGTGGGTACTGTGGAGTTTGTGTTGGGGGGGTGTGAGGGGAGGTGCTGGTGACTATGGTCAGTGCTGCAAGTCCCCCTTCCCACCCAGCCAGCCGGATATCCCACCATGGAACGTGCTTGCATTGCAGGGAGTGTAAGTTGTCTCTCAGGATGTCAGTCAGTGGTGTCCTGCTGTTTGTTGGTGCACAGTTGGCAGCAGGGCCTTGTGCTCCCCACAGCAGTAGCCAGTGTCAGCCATCTTGTGAGTCCTTCTCCACTCCCTGTGATGTGAGCATGGTTCAGGGTGGTGTTGATGGGCCAGTTGTGAGGCTGAGCAATGTCTGTGACTACGACTCCCATCATGCTATTGCCTCCACCCCCTTCCCAGCATGCCCATGCTTCCTTCCTTTTGACTCTGCTTCCCTGTGGGGTGGGCTGGCTGTGCTGACAGGATGGCTGGGAGTGTTGTCCTGGCAGTTGTTTGGCTAAGAGTCCCAAGAGTGTCCCTGTGCTTCACACAACATAACCCAGGGTGGTGGTGCTTTGTGGGATCTTGTGTTAGGATGGAGGGCATTGCATTCTACCAGGTGGGTACTGTGGAGTTTGTGTTGGGGGGTGTGAGGGGAGGTGCTGGTGACTATGGTCAGTGCTGCAAGTCCCCCTTCCCACCCAGCCAGCCAGCCAGATATCCCACCATGGAACGTGCTTGCATTGCAGGGAGTGTAAGTTGTCTCTCAGGATGTCAGTCAGTGGTGTCCTGCTGTTTGTTGGTGCACAGTTGGCAGCAGGGCCTTGTGCTCCCCACAGCAGTAGCCAGTGTCAGCCATCTTGTGAGTCCTTCTCCACTCCCTGTGATGTGAGCATGGTTCAGGGTGGTGTTGATGGGACAGTTGTGGGGGGGGCAATATGTGTGACTGCGACTCCCATGATGCTATTGGCTACACTGACTTGGCCAGCATACACAGAATTCCTTCCTTTGAGTGGTCTTCACTGTGTGTTGGTGTTGTTGTGGTGGCTACATGTGTGGATGTGTGTGTTAGTTCTATTTGTGCCACTGCCTAGCTGTAGTTGTGGTTGTGTTTGTACATGTGTTGGCACAGTTGGATGTGACTTTTTTGATGGCATGTGTTGTGTTTATCTGACTGACATACACATTTTGGGATGATTCTGTTCTAGTTGCTGTGTAATTGCTATGAGTGCATGGTTTGACTCTCCCCTTGACAGTGATGTGTGTGTTTTGTGGCAGTTTATTGTGTACATTTGTTGTGTACTCACCAGGCTCTGGGATGTCCTCTAGTCCATATACGCTCACTGGCGGAAGGATGGCCCGCACCTTCTCCTCCCAGGGCCTGAGGTATACTGGCTTGGCAGGAGGGCCACTGCCGGTGTATTGGCTCAGGTGGTAGTCTTTCTTGAGCAGCTCCCGGACCCTCCTGCGCACGTCATACCACCTGTTCTGGATGTCGGTCTTTGTGCGCCGACATGGTGATTGGGCGTTCACCCTGTTGATGATCCTCTCCCACATCTTGGTTTTCTGCGACATGGGGGTCTGTTGGACCAGAGTGCCAAACAGCTGTGGCTCCACCCTGAGGATCTCGTCTACCATGACTTCCAATTCACTATCTAGGAACTTGGGATTCTTCTTGGGGGCATGGTGATGGGTGGTGATAGTGGGTGATGTGTGTGTTGGTGTGCAGGTGAGGGTGTGTGGGTGTGTGTTGTGCTGGGTGTATGTGAGGTAGGTATTTGTTGGTGTGCTGCTGGTGTGTGGCTTGTGTGAGGGATGAGCTGTGGGTGTGTGGTTGCTTTCTCTTGGGTGCTGGCAGTGGAATGGCATTTGCAAAGGCTCATGGTAGTGATTTGTGTCCTTTATATAGGTGGAGTTGTTGGTGTGTCTTTGTTCTCTGTCCCCACCCCCCAGTATTTATTGGCTTGGTAATTGCTTGTTTGGCCTTTTTTGGTTGATTTTTCCTTTGTGCTGTTTGTGTATGTTGGAAACGTTCTTGTGACCGAGTCGGACCCTGCATTGGTCTCGTACGGTGTTTTCCGTTTCGTTCACGCTGTGTTTGTGCAGTTTTGTATGCTGCGTACGCGTCGGTCGCGGTGTATTGTGTTGCTTCGGCTCGGTTTTGTATG
The DNA here is from genome assembly GCA_963921515.1 of Calotriton arnoldi. NCBI lineage: Eukaryota > Metazoa > Chordata > Amphibia > Caudata > Salamandridae > Calotriton > Calotriton arnoldi. Next base: position 16,262 of record CAWUFW010030802.1, read on the forward strand.
CGTGTCGGTCGTACGGCTTGTCCTCCGTCCGACTCGGTCGTGTTTTTCGCGCCTTGCATCGTACTTTGCAGGTTGGAGTTGGCGGGTACGATTCGGTCGGATTTGTTCCGGGTGCGTGTCGGTCGGTTGGATTCGCGTGTTTTTCCGGCCGGATTGCTATTTTCCGAGCGGCTCGGTCGGTCGGCTTGGTTTCCTGACGTGTCGGTCGGATTTATCGCGGCTTGCATCGTACTTGGCGTGTCGGGCGCCACTGGTACGTGTCGGTCGGTATTTTTTCCGGATCCGAGTCGGTCGGTGCTTTTTCCGGCCCGAATCGGAATCGAC
>CAWUFW010030803.1:0-16582 GCA_963921515.1 Calotriton arnoldi
GCCATCCGAGGAGTGCAGTGGCTTATCCACACCAGTGAGCTCAGTGTTCCCGGAGGCTGGGACAGGGACTCCTCCTTGTCTGCTGCTGTGTCCCCATCATCACCTGTTTTGGGGAGAGACACAGATTGTATGTTATGTTTCTACTGGCATCAATTGTTCAAACACCTGACAGTTGTGACTGTACCTCTGGATGTGGGCCAGGACCTTGCATTCTCCTAAATTGTGACAGTCAGAGAGTGATATTGGTGTAGCACATTGTCCTGCCAACCTGTGGCATGTCAATGTGTATGTTGAGGTGTGTGCATGACCAGCATTGGTGGTATTTGGTTGCCATCCAGGCCTCCTTCTCCCCCAGCCCAGTTATCCCACCATGAAGCGTGCTTCCATTGCAGGGAGTGCAAGTTGTCTTTCAGGATGTCAGTCAGTGGTGTCCTGCTGTTGGTTGTTGCACAGTTCCCAGCAGGGCCTTGTGCTCCCCACAGCAGTACCCAGTGTCAGCCATCTTGTCAGTTGTTTTCCACTCCCTGTGATGTGAGCATGGTTCAGAGTGTTGTTGATGGGCCAATTGTGAGGGTGAGCAATATCTGTGCCAACAACTCCCATCATGCTATTGCCTCCACCCCCCTTCCCAGCATGGCCATCCTTCATTCCTTTTGACTCTGCTTCCCTGTGGGGTGGGGTGCCTGTGCTGACAGGATGGCTGGGAGTGTTGTCCTGGCAGTTGTTTGGCTACAAGTCCCAAGAGTGTCCCTGTGCTTCACACAGCATGACCCAGGGTGGTGGTTCTTTGTGGGATCTTCAGTTAGGATGTGAGGCATTGCATTCTCCCAGGTGGGTTATGTGGAGTTAGTGTTAAGGGGGTGTGTGAGGGGAGGTCCTTGTAACTATGCTCATAGCTGTCAGTCCTCCTTCCCACCCAGCCAGATATCCCACCATGGAACGTGCTTCCATTGCAGGGAGTGCAAGTTGTCTTTCAGGATGTCAGTCAGTGGTGTCCTGCTGTTGGTTGTTGCACAGTTCCCAGCAGGGCCTTGTGCTCCCCACAGCAGTACCCAGTGTCAGCCATCTTGTCAGTTGTTTTCCACTCCCTGTGAAGTGAGCATGGTTCAGAGTGGTGTTGATGGGCCAATTGTGAGGGTGAGCAATATCTGTGCCTACAACTCCCATCATGCTATTGCCTCCACCCCCCTTCCCAGCATGGCCATCCTTCCTTCCTTTTGACTCTGCTTCCCTGTGGGGTGGGGTGCCTGTGCTGACAGGATGGCTGGGAGTGTTGTCCTGGCAGTTGTTTGGCTACAAGTCCCAAGAGTGTCCCTGTGCTTCACACAGCATGACCCAGGGTGGTGGTTCTTTGTGGGATCTTCAGTTAGGATGTGAGGCATTGCATTCTCCCAGGTGGGTTATGTGGAGTTAGTGTTGAGGGGTGTGTGAGGGGAGGTCCTTGTAACTATGGTCATAGCTGTCAGTCCTCCTTCCCACCCAGCCAGATATCCCATCATGGAACGTGCTTCCATTGCAGGGAGTGCAAGTTGTCTTTCAGGATGTCAGTCAGTGGTGTCCTGCTGTTGGTTGTTGCACAGTTCCCAGCAGGGCCTTGTGCTCCCCACAGCAGTAGCCAGTGTCAGCCATCTTGTCAGTTGTTTTCCACTCCCTGTGATGTGAGCATGGTTCAGAGTGGTGTTGATGGGCCAATTGTGAGGGTGAGCAATATCTGTGCCTACAACTCCCATCATGCTATTGCCTCCACCCCCCTTCCCAGCATAGCCATCCTTCCTTCCTTTTGACTCTGCTTCCCTGTGGGGTGGGGTGCCTGTGCTGACAGGATGGCTGGGAGTGTTGTCCTGGCAGTTGTTTGGCTACAAGTCCCAAAGAGTGTCCCTGTGCTTCACACAGCATGACCCAGGGTGGTGGTTCTTTGTGGGATCTTCAGTTAGGATGTGAGGCATTGCATTCTCCCAGGTGGGTTATGTGGAGTTAGTGTTGAGGGGGTGTGTGAGGGGAGGTCCTTGTAACTATGGTCATAGCTGTCAGTCCTCCTTCCCACCCAGCCAGATATCCCACCATGGAACGTGCTTCCATTGCAGGGAGTGCAAGTTGTCTTTCAGGATGTCAGTCAGTGGTGTCCTGCTGTTGGTTGTTGCATAGTTCCCAGCAGGGCCTTGTGCTCCCCACAGCAGTACCCAGTGACAGCCATCTTGTCAGTTGTTTTCCACTCCCTGTGATGTGAGCATGGTTCAGAGTGGTGTTGATGGGCCAATTGTGGGTGTGACCAATATCTGTGCCTACAACTCCCATCCTGCTATTGCCTCCACCCCCCTTCCCAGCATTCCCATCCTTCCTTCCTTTTGGGTGGACTTCAGTGTGTGTGAGTGTGGCAGCAATGGCAAGATGGCTGACAGTGTGGTCCTGTTGTTTGTTGGTGCCCAGTTCCCAGCAGGGCCTTGTGCTCCCCACAGCTGTGGCCAGTGTCAGACATCTTTGAAGTGGCTTTTGACTCCCTGTGAGGTGTGCATGCTTCAGTGCTAACTTGCTGGGCCATGTGGGTGTGAGATGTTGATCTGTGACTACCACTGCCATCATGCTGTTGCCTACACCCCCCCTTCCCAGCATGCCCATCCTTCCTTCCTTTTGAGTGGACTTCAGTGTGTGTGAGTGTGACAGCAATGGCAAGATGGCTGACAGTGTGTTCCTGTTGTTTGTTGGTGCCCAGTTCCCAGCAGGGCCTTGTGCTCCCCACAGCAGTAGCCAGTGTCAGCCATCTTGTCAGTTGTTTTCCACTCCATGTGATGTGAGCATGGTTCAGAGTGGTGTTGATGGGCCAATTGTGGGTGTGACCAATATCTGTGACTACCACTCCCATCATGCTATTGGCTACACTGACTTGACCAGCATACACAGAATTCCTTCCTTTCAGTGAGCTTCCCTGTGAGGTGGTGTTCTAGTGGTGGGTAAATATCTGGGAGTATTTGTTGGTTCTATTTGTGCCACTGCCTTGCTGTATTTGTTGTTAGGTTTGTAGATGTCATGACACAGTTACATATCACTATGGGATGGCAGGTATTGTGTTTGTCTGACTAGCATTCACATCTTGGGATGGATATCTTTTGGTTGGTGTGTATTTGCTAAGTGTGCATGGTTTGCCTATCCCCTTGACTGTGATGTGTGTGTGTAGTCACACCATATTGTGTATATTAGTTGTGTACTCACCAGGCTCTGGGATGCCTGTTAGTCCGTATACGCTCACTGGTGGTAGGATGGCCCGCACCTTCTCCTCCCAGGGCCTGAGGTATACTGGTTTTGCAGGAGGGCCACTGCCGGTGTGCTGGCTGAGGAGGTAGCCCTTTTGAGTAGGTCCCTGACCCTCCTGCGCACATCATACCACCTGTTCTGGATGTCTTCCTTTGTGCGCAAACATGGTGATTGTGCGTTGACCCTGTCGACAATCCTCGCCCACATCTTGGTTTTCTGCGACATGGGGGTCTGTTGTACCAATGTACCAAACAACTGTGTCTCTACCCTCAGGATCTCGTCTACCAGGATTTCCAATTCACAATCTAGGAACTTATGGTTCTTCTTTGGGGGCATGGTGATGGGTGGTGGTGGTGATTGATGTGTGTGTGTGTGTGTGCAAGTGGGGGTGTGTGAGTGTAGGTTTAGCTGGGTGTGTGTGAGGGTGCTATTTGTAGGTGTGGTAATGGTGTGTGGCTTGTGTGATGTATGAGCTGTGAGTGTGTCTGTGGTTGCTGTGTGATGGTGTTCTGTCTGGCAGGTCAGTGGAATTTGCAAGGGATCATGGTCGGGATTTGTGGCCTTTATGTAGGTGGAGTTGGAGGTGTGTCCTTGTTCCATTTTTTTTTCCTCCCTGTATTTATTGGCTTAGTGGTTGCTTGTTTGGCCCTTTTTTTTGTAATTTTTCCTTGGTGTTTTTGGTGCATGTAGGAGTCGTTCTTGTGTCTGAGTAGGACGCTGCAGTTGTCTGGTGCGATCTTGTCCGACTCGTTCCCGGTGTGTGTCAGCTAGGTTTCATATGCGGCGTACGAGTTGGTCGCGTTGTATTGGGTTGCTTCGGCTGGGTTTTGTATGCGTGTCGGTCGTACGGCTTGTGCTCCGGGCGAGTCGGTCGTGTTTTGCACGCACAGCATCGTACTACGCGGGTCAGAGTTCGCGGGTACATTTCGTTCGGGTTCAATCCGAGTGCGTGTCGGTCGGTTCGTTTCGCGTGATTTCCCGGCCGGATGCCTTGTTTCCGTCCGGCTCGGTCGGTCGTTTTGTATTCCGTCCGAGTCTGTCGGATTTCACATGCATTTCATCATACTACCCGGGTCGTGCGGCGCCGGTCTGAGTCGGTCGGACTAAATTCCCGTACCGAGTCGGTCGGTACGTTTTCCGGCCCGAATCGGAATCAGCCCCTTAGTATTAATAAATACGACAAAACAGGAACAGAAGTAAAGACAGGTTTAGTACGTCTGAGGTAGCTGGGGCTAAGGCCTCTTGTGGATGGGGGAACTAGAGGCACAGATTTCCCCGGGGTAGTGGCACACAGATTTATTTTGAGGGAGCAGGGAGGGAGCCCTCAGGCTAGGCAGGAGTATTAAGGTGGGTTTAGGTATTTGTTGAGGAGGAGAAGCTTTAGTTTCTTCTTGACGTGAGGAAAGAGTTGATTTTTCCACAGGTCCCGGGGCAGGGAGTTCCAGATTTTTGGCTCATTCTCAGAGAAGGAGCAGGTGCGCGATTTCTCTCTCTTAAATTTTGGAGCGACCAAGAGTAGTCTGTTGAGCTTCATAGTGGTCTCTTTTGGCCGGCTTATGATAGTTTATTCGTGAGGAAGATTGGCTTTTCACTGTAGAGCAGTTTGTGGGTTATGCAGGCAGTTCTTAGTATGGCCTTTGCCTCGAATGGTAGCCAGTTGAATTGTTTGAGGGGGGGAGTAATGTGATCAAAGAGCCTTTCCCCCACGATAAAAGTTTAGCCGCAGAGTGGAGAGTGGCTTTCAGTGGGGCTAGTGGCACTGTCAACATACTGAAGGTCGTTTTGAGATGGTGTACCCTCTCCACCAAACTGAGAATCAAACCCTAATATGGTCTGCCAGCGAGTCACATGGGGCCTGATTTAGAGTTTTGGGCGGATATTCTGTCCGCCATATTACAAGTGCCATTGGATATAATATGAAATGAAATGAAATGAAAATAGGTACTTGTAAAGCGCACAGCTACTCCACGGAGTGTCCCGGCGCTAAAGGACCACCAGGTAACAGGCAACACAAGCCCAAAGGCCAGCCCGCCCAAGGAGGACTATTGCTGAAACAACCAGGTTTAAAGCTGTCTCCTAAAGGAGAGCAGGTCCTGGACCCGCCTAAGATGAAGAGGCAGACGGTTCCATGCGCGGGCAGCCAGTACTTGAAAGGAGCGGCCGCCAGTCCGGGAACAGGCAAATTTTGGAATACGCATTAGGAACTGTCCCGAGGACCTCAAGGCATGTTTCGGCTCGTAGTGCTGGACCCTTCTCCTGAGATATACAGCACCTGTGCCATGAAAGGCCCGAAAAGCCCGAACCAGAGCCTTAAACTGTATCCTCTTCCGTACCGGTAGCCAGTGCAAGGCCTTCAGGTGGATCATCATACGTGTTCTGGGTCCCACCATGAGAATGGCTCTGGCCGCCGCATTCTGAACCACCTGCAGACAGCTCAGTAAATACTCAGGTAGGCCCAGATACAAAACATTGACGTAATACAACCTGGATGTGATTAAGGCCTGTACTACGGTCTTTCGGTACTTCAACCGGTAGCAGGGGAAGGAAGTCATTTAGCATTTTTAACATGCCAAAACAGGTGCCAGTAACAGTTTGAATTTGAGCCTTCATTGTTAAAGTGTCGTCCAACTTGACCTCAAATACCTCACAGTACTAACTGGATCAGTGGGGGGGACATGTCACGAGGCCACCATTGGTGCCATGAATCGCATGGTGGGCAACCAAAGAAGATAATCTCTGACTTTTCAGGGTTACATTTTAATTGGTTATACCGTAACCAAGAGAAAACCTCCGTCAGACAGATGTTAATCTCGTTGCCTCTGAAGTCCGTCCCTTTGTCGCACGTAAACAGCAGTTGAGTATCATCGGCGTAAGATACTATCTTTGCGCCGTACGACTCAGCTAGTAGTGCGAGCGGGGCCATATAAATATTAAAAAGAGACAGGCTCAAAATAGATCCCTGTGGAACTCCCACTTTCATGCACGGAATGGGGGCTGAGTAGGGGGGGACCAGATATCCTGCTGCCGATCACTCAGAAAGGAAGCGAACCACTTGAATACCCTGCCCCCAATGCCACAATCCCATAGACTCTGCAAGAGACGGTCGTGGGGCACGGTATCAAAGGCCGCGGATAGGTCCAGTAATATTAGCACTGCACTTCCCCCTTTATCAAGCTGTGTTCTGATGGTTTCCGAAACATTGGTAATACAGCGTAAAGGCTATCCGTGCCATTTCTGATGGAGTAACCCATCCGCCGAACTCTAAATCAGGCCCATAGTCTTGCGAGTATGTGGGTTTGGAGATTGAATGTTCTGAGTGAAAGAATTTGCAATTATCTTATGGTATTCCTTATTTGGATGAGAAGCTTCTGAGGCATACCAGGAATGATGCAGGCTCTCTAGATTCTGGAGTGATAATCTTGTTCTGATTAGTCATTGTTAGTTGTCTTTTTCAGTTGCTTTTTCAGTGATCTTTTATATGATTTGAGAGATTTTAGCTCTGTGTTATCCAGTTGTCCTCCTTTTGGGAATTGCTGGGGCCTTGTTCGAGCTGCGTCAGACAAAGGCAGATGTCAGTCAAAGTTCGAATTGCTGAACTATAATTACTGTTCTGTTAGGTAAACAGGTTAATAGTTAAGTGTAGAAGGAATGAAGATTTATTTTCATTTGCACGGTGTCACAATCTTATGGCAAAGTGTTCATTGAAGGTCAGGAGAGATATACATTGCAATCTCTAAGTGGATACTTTGGTGGGAGAACACAGGTGCATAGTTTAAATCAGGTCTGTAGTGCATTTTTAAACCTTTGTGGATGCCTTACTGTTAGGAAAGAGGTGCATACTACAGGTCAGGATAGAGGTGCTGTTAGAAATGGGGTTTATGGTTGACTAGGGTATGCACCTAAGCCAGGCAGAACCCACCACTCTAGTCTGGGCAAGTAAGTTACACACCAAAGATAACCTGTGCTCGCCCCCTGTTAGCTTGGCACAGAGCAGTCAGGCTTATCCCCAGAGGCAATGTGTAAAGCGTTTGCGCAACACACTCACACCAGTAACTCAATAAATACACTACAAAAGAGACTACACACAAGATTATATAACTATATAGCATATTGTACATAAAACATAGACCAAAATGACATGGATCATAGATACTGTGCATCCCTTGTAATTACTCAGATATTATTCATTGTCCTGGACAATGCAAGGTAAAAACGACATATATCAGGAAATACTTAGGCAGGTAATACAACAGCAAATGCTTTGCTAAAGATACAGGACTAGAAGGTCACCTTAGGGGCAGCGAGGACACATCACCATTCATTTACATGCATATGACAGGTACCCTCCCAAGGAAGGAAGTATTTCTTTGGAGGCAATCACCTCTGTAGCACAAACATCATGTTAAATGTATGTGGCCTGGTCCAAGGTAAACTACTGGGCTAAGCAGCCCTTTCTATCCAGGGGTCGCAAAATGACACAAACCCTAACAGCACTGGTGGGGGGGGAGGTACTTCCCTGTGGTTTTGTGGTACCCAGAACAGGATCTAAAAATAAAGATTTGCAAAGCCCAGGAGCTAGATGCTGTCTGTGGGGTGCAGGCAAAAAATGTTTCCATGGAAGTAGCGCTGCGCTACAGCCTAGTATGAAGCGCTTTCGTTGCAGCACGGATTTCTGGTATTGCCTAAAACAGCATGTTCTATTTTAATAATAAGAGCACTGGCATCAGAAACAAAAACACCATCTTTCAAGAAATGAGGAGGTGGTCATGCGCAGGACTGCCTAAGTATGGTACGTGGGTGAGGTCCGGGGCACTATGAGGCAAGTGTGTGCCCGTGGATGCAGAAAGTGTAAGTGGCACTGAGTTCAGAGGGGTGGCGGAGGGGCCTGTTGCACTTGGGGAGGTGTGTTGTAGTGCTTGGTGGGGAGTGGGCTTTCAGGCATGTACCAGGGTTTTCGAAAGAGATCCTGGCATGTTGACCCGGGGCTTGAGAGGCAGGACATACTTTTCCCACTACATTCGCAGAAGTGATGGAAGAGGAGGAAGCGTGGTGCTTGAGCTAAGCTTTATGTTATAGTACCTGCTCCAAATCAAATCACATGGATATTGCCACTCTGCTGTAAGCAGTGAAGCACTGCGCGAGACAAGAATCCATCTGCTCAATGTGAAAGGAGAAACTCGTTTATCTGTGCTAGTGGGGGAAGGAGGCATTTTATTTCAGAAAGACGGCTACAGCTTTTCTTCTTTATGGCTGGCGGTTTTTAACTGTGCCATATTTTTTATAAACTTCTATATAAATGGAATGTGCTGTTGTGGATCTGATGAAGCGCACTCAACACGCATGTATTGCAGAACTCGATGAATGAGAATGCTCCACATAATCGTACGTAAGGGTGAGCAGAACTCCACGGCTTCTGCAACAGCTCCCCGTGCTGGCGGATCATGGCAGTTTTATAAAGTACGCCCTCCTGCACAACATTTGGGTGTGTGATCAACCTACTCTGCCCCTAGCGGTACTCCGTGGAATTCAGCTGAGTTTCTCGTAACCCCGGGCGGAGAACTCCGCTCCGCCCGCGGAGTGTGCGGAGATTTGCCTTCTCCGCGTTCCACGGAGAATGCGGAGAAGGAAAATCTCTGCACACTCCGGAACGGAGTTGGCCAGCCCCCGCCTCCACCCCCCTATTATAACAAGTAATTAAACATTAATAAAAAATTAATTTAAAACCACTTACCTGTATTGCGGCGTCCCCAGGCTGCCCTCCTCCTCTTCCTCGCCAATCCTTGTGAAAACTGCGCATGCGCGGGCGTGTGCACATGCGCAGTTTTCACAAGGATTAGCGAGATGGCGAGGAAGAGGAGGAGGGCAACTCCGCAGAATTCTACAGAGAGAAACTCTGCGAGCTCCACCCAGGCCTAATCAAAAGGTGCTCAGACTCTGCAGGGCAGGCACACATGGTGGTGTAATCACAGGACAGTGAGGGGCCTCGGGGATTGCCTAAAGTGATAGTCGAGGGGCCCGCTAACCCCCGTACCTGGTTCCTTGACCAGGGCTGCAGGGCGAATCTCCCATTACTGCGGCGTTCCATGCTGGGGGGAGTCGGGCTAGCAATGTCTCCTCCCTGTTAGGATGACTGCGGCGGCACCTCGGGAACCCAGGGTGTGGTGGCCTCTCTCTGTTGAAATCCGACAGGGGAGGAGGCTTTGGCAATGTCGGTGGCGCCCTCAGAACAGTGTCACGTGACACGGGCTGGATGCTGGCTCTACAGGGTTGCCTGGGCAATGCGGCGGCGAAACCCTCCAGCTTCTCTTCACCTCAGTGGCACCTCAGGGTAGGCCAGCGGGAAATCTCGGGTTGTGTAGCTCGTAGCAGCAGGAAAGTAAACTGGGGCTAAAACAGCCAGCGCTGGACAGTGGAAGCGCTTCTGGCGGCACCGTAAAGCATTGGCAAAGGCCCTGCAGCATAAGTTGATTTTCAGGCAGGACTTTGATGGTCATGAGTCTTCTACAACAGGAGGCAAGCTTAACAAGCCCTTGGAGTTCCTTGGGAATATACCGGCTGTAGAGGGCAGTATCCTTCCTCCCTTATTGCAGAGGCAACAGGCCAACACAGCATAGCACAGTGCAAAGTGGCAGTCCCTCCTGACAACACAGCAGTCAGCTTACAGCAGGCCAACACAGCAGAGCAGAGGAAAAATGGCAGTCCCTCCTGGCAGCGTAGCTCCTCTTTGTTGCAGAGTCTCCTTGGAACCCCAAAGTGAACTGGTTTTTAGGGGTTTTGGGTCCTTTATTTAGACTTTAGTGACCACTTTCTGGAAGGCTGGAGAAACTTCTAGACCTTCCTTTAAAGTCCCCGGGATCCCTTCCCTGCCATTCCTGGCTCCAGAAATCAGTAGGGGATAAATCAGTCCTTTGTGTGGGGGCAGGACACAACCAATACAAATGTAAGTGTGCCCGCCTCCCTCTCTCCCAGCCCAGGAAGACTATCAGTATACAGATGCCTCTCTTGTCACACCCAGCCCTTCCTGTGTGATGGCAGTCTAGAAAGCATGCACAAAGTGTAATTGTCACTCTGGCCTAGATGTGGATTGGAGTCAGGCTGCAAACACTAGATTTATAAGCACAGAGAAATGCCCGCTTTCTAAAAGTAACATTTCTAAACTAGTAATGCAAAATCCAATTACATCAGTAAGTAGGATTTCTCACTACCATTCTAAACATACTAAACATGGGAATGCTACTCCTTTCAAATTAGGAATTACCACTTAAACACATGTAAAGGAATTCCCAATGCTAGTCTATGAGAGAAGTACGCCTCACAGTAGTGAGAAATAAAATAGGCTAGTTGTCAATCAATCAATCAATCAAATCCTTTATTCGATCTTACACATAAGATCATAAAAGTATCATAAAATATTTACAGTCACATTTTAGAAAAAGACATTATAAAAGATAGCTTAAATCCTGAAACTTAAAAGTGTGCTACCATACAGTTTAAGTTAAAATTCATTTCATCTATATACATAATACAGTAAAAATTTTGTAAGTCAATTTTAAGTCGTCTTATGTGCCAACCTGCTTCCTCTTTTTAATACATGCCCATAGGAATGATGCTAACGAAAAACACACAAAAGAATTTTGCAAGGATTTGAGAAAAAACAGTGCTACACGACAATATTTAAAATTATAGCGCTTGCAAATTGGTACAATAAAATTACGCCTTTCCTGACGGTAGAAACCACAAAAAAATAAAACATGAAGATCATCCTGTGTAGATAAATTGTCACACGGACATAGAGAAAGTTCTGAATGTTTATATTTCTTCCCTGGATATCCCACCATCAAAGGAATCAAATTTAGACGAAATCTAAGCAAAATATATTTGTGCTGTGGGAATGTAACATCAGCCAGATAATAGTAGCTATTCTCCTCCAATACTGGGATTAGTTCATACAGTCGTGCCGACTGAGTGTGGAAGTTTTTTTCCCTTCTTAGATATTGGGCTCTCTTAATAAAAGTCTCAGTTACTTTCCGCTTTGTTAGGGATTTACAGGTAGAGGGATCATTAAAAAGGCGACCTAAACCGAGTGCAGATAGTTCTGACTCCACATACTTTATCCACCTAATCCTACTGTAGTTATCTGACTTTAAAATAGTTGTTATTAGATTTTGCGTAAGGGGGACTGTGTCCCTCCGCCAAATTGAATGCCACAGTAGGAGTGGTGCCATTTTAATAGAGTCCGTAATGTAAGGTAAAGCCAGTTCCATATGAAGCACATAATTCGAATATGACTGGGGTAGCGAGGTAAAAGACTTAAAAAATGTATTCTCTATTAATTGTAAAGAGTCGCTGGGCGCCGTCCCCCAAACTGCTGCCCCGTACACCGCTGCTGCCTTTGTTTTAGCATGATACATTTTTTTCATAGGAATTAGCGGTTTGGCTCCCAGCTTTTAAGAGAATGTTTCCAACGCAGCTAGGTTTCTCTGCATGCCCATTGCTCTGCCCTCTAGCAGTTTGGACCAGGATTGCTTATTATCAAAGAGGACACCTAAATAGGGAAACGAGTCTACCACCTCAATTTTGACAGAGTCCATAGTGAAACAGGGGGGTCTTTCTCGTTTCCCAACCCCTGCTATAATTATAAAAGATTTCGATTGATTGACCTTTAAGTCCAATGAATTCATAAAAGCCGCGTAGGCCGCTATAAGGCGCTGAAGCCCCATTGCAGTTCGGGCCATCAGAACAGCGTCATCAGCGTACGTCAAAATCGGTAACCGCTGATGGTCAAAGAGCGCGGGGACATCCAAGGCTGCGCCCTCAAGATGTTTTCCCACACCGTTGGTATAGATGGAAAATAAGAACGGTGCCAGGACGCAGCCCTGCCTGACCCCTCTTAAGATCTTAAATGTTCGGGTACACTCCCTGTTCTTCCCGTAGCGGACCGATGAAGAGGTGTCAGAGTACAGCTGTCTGATAAAGTCGACCAATGCCTGATCGATTCCCATCTCCTCCAATATCTGCCAGAGTCTAGGGTGGGACACGCAGTCAAAGGCTGCAGACAAGTCCATAAAGGCAAGATAGATCTTCCCACCCTTGGCTCTGACATATCTATCCATAATAAGTGAGACGTTCAGGCGTTGGTCTACCGTGCCCTTTCCCTCCTGGAAACCGTATTTGGACTCTATTAAAAAGTTCTTACTCCTCACCCACGCCTCCAATCTTGTCAGAAGAAGGCGACCCATAAGTTTGGCCGTCGTATCAATTAACGAGATTGGTCGATAATTTTTTGGGTTGCTTTTATCTCCCTTTTTATGAACTGGGATGATTATACTAGTTTTCCAGGACATGGGGGGACCAGCTATAGCGATTTTGTTAAAAACATTAGTTAAAAGGGGAAATCAAATGTCCATATACTCAAAGAAGAAGTCCATTGGCACGCCATCGGGGCCCGGGGATTTCCCAGCACTACAGTCCTCAATCCCATTCCTAACTTCTTCAGTACGGAAAGAAAGAGAATGCCCAGAGGTAGTACAAACCGAGGGTGTCAGATAAGCAATTGGGGCAAAGATACCTTTAAAATGAGCCACCCACTCCTCCTCCCCTACATTAACTTCGAGTGCACTATCATTTGGTGTTTTAAAGTGTGGACCATTTATTATACCCTAAAACTCCTTTGAATTAACTGAAGCCGCGGCCTGTTCTAATTTGGCCCATGATTCTTCTCTTAGAGCCTTCTCCCTATTTTTCCTGGCCATTTTATATTCCCTACGGTAAATGGCAATTTCGGAGGGGTTCCTAGGGATACAGCTTAGAGCTTTAGTAAGGCTTTCTTTGTTTTTGTACAGGAAGAATCAAACCAACCCTTGGCTTGTTTTGGGTTATTCGTATTTTTTCTAGTGATTGTGTTCCTTATGTGTACTAAAAGTTCTATAAAGGAAGACACCACAAGTTGGGGTTGAATCTAACTTTCCAAACAATTATTTATATTATGTATAGCATTGCTAATTATGATAGGTATTACCTCCAGTTTGTCAATTTTGGACCACTTCAGTTGGTATCCATTACGCCTAGCTAGTATAGGCAGACCAATTTCTTGAGATGTAGTCGCAGCCCTCAGCATAGTTTGGATCTCGCAACACAAAATCGCATGGTCACTAAAGAAGTTAAATTGGTTAGTAACTTTGCTACACCTGATGTTTAAAGGGTTAGTGACCAGTATGAAATCAATCGTTGATTCCCGGTGATCCCGATGAAAAGTTGGGGACAAATTATCACTATCAGTGGCTAAGTTATTAACCATGAGCATATTTCTCGACGAGATTAGCTAGTTGTCACTACCAGGACATACCACACAATAAAGGCAGATGTACCACCTTTTACCTACACAGCACCCTGCCCATAGTGCTACCTAGGGCCTACCTTAGGGGTGACTTATATGTAGTAAAAGGGAAGTTTAAGGCTTGGCAAGTAGTTTTAAATGCAAGTCAATGTGGCAGTAAGCTGCGCACACAGGCACTGCAGTGGCAGGCCAGAGACAGATTTAAAAGGCTACTTCTGTGAGTGGCGCAATCAGCGCTGCAGACCCACTAGTAACATTTAATTTACAGGCCCTGGGTATATGCTATACCACTTTACACAGGACTTACAGGTAAATTAAATATGCCAAACAGGTGTAAGCCAATCATACCAAGTTTTAGGGGAGAGACCACACGCACTTTAGCCCTTATTACCAGTTGTAAAATGCCCAGAGTCTTAAAGCCAACAAAAAGAAGGTCAGAAACATAGGAGTAGAAAGGCAAAATGTCCACTGCATGATTCAGATCGGGAGAGAGGGGCACTGTGAGAGTTCTGTAGATAATGTGCCAGTGGGATCATGATATTTGATAGACCAAAATAGAGATACATTGTGAGTAAGGTATTGATGTCTCAGCGCTCTGATGCAAGTGCATCCAGCAGGTCAGGGTAGAGGAGTATCGAGAGAGCTCTGTGAATGGCTTAGAGATTAACTGAAGACCCTGGTGCAGGTCAGTGCATGACAGAGGTGTATTGTGAGAGCTCCTTTGGATGTCTTGGTATGGGGACAGGGGAACATGTTGCAAACTTGAGGTGCAAGACTTTTTAAGAACTGTCATAGCAGAAAGATTAACATAATGGTCTACACGTTTTATAAAGGTCATTGGTTAGTTTGAAAAATATTTTTCAATAAAAACAACTTGTACAACCTACACAGCTAATGTACTTTGTTCATTGTGCTCTTCAACAGATGTATGTTGCCTTTTTCCTACTGGGATCCAGTGCAAAGGTATGGATTTAGTGGACAGCTGGCCTGCAAAACTGTTGAGCACATGAGTCAGGACACTTTAACGTGACACGTATGCTGCCTCTTCACTGTCTCTAAGTGCTGTGTACGTATAGGATGAATTAATAAGAGAGGTAAGATTTCATTTGTTTTCTGAAATGGAAGGGAATTAATATAGCTAGAGTGAATTCTACATCACAGTGCCCTGACACGAAAATATCTCTTCCCTTGAATATGTGATGAAACCTAGAATATGGCCTAAGGATTCGGTTCCTGAAGGAAGTGACCCGTTTAGGTTCACCCGGGTCGCTAATGACCACCTCTCAGCCTTCAATACCAAATGAAGAGTTGGTCAGACAGTAGAGAATACAAACCAATAACTATATTAATATACACTCAGAGCGGAGCCTGGTCTGTGCAGTCGTTAGGAGTGCGGCACAGAGGACTGAAATCGACAAGCATAAAGATACATTATGTACATTTCGTAACCGGGCTAGAACACGCCTACAGTGGAATTTTCCAGGAAGGTGCAGCTAAACAGTGAAATACAAAAATAATGGTTTCAGCGCTTCTATCATTTACAAAGTATCTCAATTCCAAGGTCGTTCCATTCAGGCCCGTCACCAGACTAGTGGGAGAGGGCCTCTATCTAGTGAGAAAGGTATGCGCTAATAGGAACAGTGTTCTCATTACGGGAACTAGTCTAACACGGCAGAAACGAAACTTATAGTGGAGCATTTCTCGGAACTGAACTAGATCAGTTTCGAACAGCCTAAAATGGCGCCTGTAAAGAAAATGGTGCAGCGAATGCTAACTTACATGGGGCAATGCGCAAGCATGAACATTTCTATTCTAACAGACCCTCCTTTTAGCATGAGCTAAAACATTTTCTAACAGCAACAAGAAAAACAGGAAACCATAAGCAATAATTACAAATGCACAACAATACATTCTTAGGGGCACTCCATATTATCAACATCAGGGAAGGAAACTGTGAGGAGGGAAAAATTCTCTAAAATGCCCTCGTCTATATTCATGAGATCTTCAATTTCTTTCTGTACCATAATTGCAGCATTAGTATCATGAATCGATATTTTCCTTTTAGGGGTGAGAATAGTGGTGCAATAGGAGCAACAGAATGGAAGACACTGAATAAGAGCACAACAAAGCACCAATATCACAATCAGATAAATCACCTTTTCAAGAATCCAGCCCCAGCTACCAAAAAGAGACCAACTCCAATTTCCACTTTCCTATCCCTTGACATTCTCGAGGATGTCTAGAATGTGCTTGGTAATATTCTTTTCCATATTTTTGATCCCGACTACGCACTGGTTGCCCACTACCGCGCATACACCCCACTCTTAGCTAAAATAAAATCAACTGCGTATCTAGTCTGTTCTGAATATATTTGCATACTCTCCAACTGAGTGGTGATGTCACGCAAAGCTGCCACAGTAGTATTAGATAAAATTTGCAACTTGCACCCAAAATATTCTCTAGCTTTCTCACCCCGAGCCATAGAGGTACCACCCAGAGTGAAAATGGATGAGAGAATGCATCCAAAAGTGATCCCATTACTATAGTTATTGACCTCTATATCGGTCACTCCCTCACAGAATTCTTTCGTTAAAGTCCTTTTAACCCAGCGTACATTAGGTTTAGCATATTTACAGGGCACACCTAAGGGCAATACCATCCCAAGAGCAACATCGTCTGTACCATTATGGGCGTTGGAAAATGTACCGTTTAGACAAGAAGTAAAACCCCGGGTGTGCATAAATCGGCCCTTCATAATCTACTGCAGCATATCTAGTGTTCATCCCAAAAGTACTCGGGTCTTTGTCATTCACTAAAGGGATCATATTCTTGTACAGCACTATTCCAGAACAATTGATATACAAAGAAGTGTCAGTGCTATTTACAATGGGGCAGCAAGCAGGATAATAACCAGCCTCCCGGGTAACTATCAATTCCTTATAGTGCCAACCCACCAATGTGACATTCTGTTCTTCCATATAAAAATTGTCGCAATAT
>CAWUFW010030804.1:0-16581 GCA_963921515.1 Calotriton arnoldi
ATTAATAGATGAAGCAAGCAGCTGGGTTGCAGAGGATTGCACCGTCAAGACAGGTCACAAAGAGTAGTCGGATATTGCCCACCTCAGATGGCCAGCTGCCACATGACCACAAATCACAATATTGTTCACAGGGGTATGAGAGGCAATATATGCAAAGTAACAATTCAAAGGTATATACAGTAAGTAAGTTAAATATTGATTCCACGTCGTAGCTTGTAATCTTTAGTTGTTTTTATTCATAAATGGTGTTCAAAAACAGCCAACGCGTTTCGCCCAGACATGGGCTTCTTCAGGGCAAGAAGAGTATGAATAAGAGCGCCTCAAGGTACAGTGCGCGTCCAAAGTACATCTAGTCCGTCACGGGACAGAGGAATTAGGAGGTAAAGAACCTCCAAGTGTTTGTACAAATGGATGGTCCAAGAAAGTAGGAGGAAAAACAATTGCCTCCCTTGTGCCGTTCCGTGGTAGTTATGAAGGTATTTGATAAAGGTGCTCCGTGTTCGGGCAGTATGCGGCGCAATTCCGTGCTCGATGAAGACAATGTTTTTATATGTACCTAAGGTACCCTTAGTGGTTTTCAGTTGATCAATTCAATTGAGATTATCTGGTAAAACAATAGCAAGCTGGAATCCCACACGCTGCACACCAATGTGAGAAGTTGGCCTGGTATATGCTGTCCACTAATTATAGTGGGCACCTTGCACCAGTCCAAACAACCCCTTATTGGAGATAGGTTAAAGACAAGCTTTATAGAAAGCTATCCTAGTGGTAGCTATGGAGAGCAGCCTTCAGGCTAAGTCTTGAAGGAATGTAAAGCAGCTTGTTTTACCAGTCTATAATCTCTTGAGTGACCAAATGAAAGAGGACCACACCAGGTATATATATAAAATATATGTATTTAGTCTTAAACACACCCCTCTAGTCTCTTTATGAGGCTAGAGTTCGAAGTACATAAGTTACAAGTCAGTTATCAACAGTAATAGCACAAATACACGTTTGAGCCCTAGGGGCGTACCAAACCATATACCAATAAAGTGGTATAAGAACCACGTCTGAGCTAGACACAAGGCCTAGAGCCTGTAGAAGTGCTTGGACCCCAAGGAACCACCCAAGGTAGTGACACAGGGGACCCACGGGGACGCGTGCAGTGTGAGAACACAGCCGCGAGCCACCGTTAACTTCTATGGGGAAAGTCGCGGTTGGATTTTTAAAAGGAAAGGACACTTAGAGGAGGACTTGGAGCAAATCCCTTTAGAACTAGGCAGTTCTAGAGTCAATACCCACGGGAGCACCGGAGTACTCGAGCTACCTCACCCAGGGAAGCCGGGTGCATAGGTGTCTTTTGGCGTCGGGTTTCGTCGTCGTTTTCAAAGGCGATCTGCTGCAGCAGGCTGCTGGCGACCAAGTCGAAAGTGTCCGGGTGGATCCAAGGGTGGATCAAAGATCTGAAGAACCTGAAAGCAGAGGGGACAGAGTCTGGGTCACTAGCCAGTGACCAGGAAGGCGATGAGCAGATGCCCACCAATGTCGGGTGCTTCAAGTAGGTTGACGGTCGTCTTGACTCTTCAGCCACGAGGTCCAGGAGGCGTCGACGATGACCAGGAGCTGGATTCGGGCTGTCCCACGACGTTTGTCGATTGCTGAGGTGTCGGCGACCGGATTGGACCCAACAAGCCTTGGCAACGGCAAGTCACGTGGAAACAAAGAAAGGACGTTGATGCAGACCAGCAAGGTCTGAGGGACTCACCCAGCGAGGGTAAGTCAGGGCACGTCTGGAGCAACCAGGAAAGCCCAAGCAGAAGAAGAGTTGCCTTCGGGAGGGCCCACTAGCCAATGGACTAGCGACCGCGAAGGAGCCTCGAGTGGACGCACTTGGAGCTGTCTCACAGGACACTCGTGGAGTGGATTCCAGTGATCTTCGGTGCAGTCGGTGCTGGAGGCGGGGGCTACTCGGAGCCCAAAGCACAACTTCGTGGGAGGCCAGGAAGAGGATGCACTTGCGAAAGTTCTCGGTGTTCAGGGGTCACGGTTCCACATTACCCACGACAGCTACGGGCCTCAGCTTCGCTGGGGACTCAAGGCAGCCTCGGGGAAGTCTGGAAATCCACCTCTGGTGTTGCAAAGACTTCGGCGTCCGGCGGGAGCTTCAGCGATGCAGACCGGACAATTGCTTCTTAGGTGCCTGCCAAGCAGGGGAGTCACTCCTTGACCCCAAGGGAGATTCTTCAGTCCTCTAATCTTGAAGTAGAGCGTCGAAGGTCCAGGATTCGGCTTCAGAGTTTGGTCCAGGGTAATCTAAAGTCCTAAGGACTGGGGTCCCATACTTATACTAAGTTAGGGGGTTGGACATACTCTGGGGACCCACCTATGGGAGGGTCAGGGAAGAGGGGTGGTTACACCCATTCCCTTTGTCCAGTTTCGCGCCAGAGCAGGGGCAAATAGCCCCTGCAACCGGTTTGAACTGGGCTATGCACAGGGACACCAAATGTACCCCCAGTGCAGGACTTCAAAGCACCAGAGAGTGCTCCCGCCCAGCCCCAATACACACTATCCTGTCTGGGGAGGTGGTTACACCTCCCTGCGACAGGAAACCTATTGTCCAGGCCTCCCCTGCCGGAGTTTCAGTCAGCAGCAGGAGGCCAGACCCGTGTCTGTGGCAGCGGCATCCATTTTGTGATGCCAGGGCTCTGGAAAGAAGTTACCGGGTAGGCCGGTGGGTACATGTCTCTCCCTCTAGAAGGGTGGAATGCTACCCAGGCCGCCAGGACTGGCGGGGGGTAGTATTCCAAGATGTTTGACACCAAACACGACATGTTTTGGTGCAGCCAGTCCAAAGTTAGCATTCTACCGCGAGGATATAATGCACTTAAGAGTATATGGTCAGGCTGTACCACAAACAGCATCAGAGGAGGGACTCTGAACGCTGCAGAGGGGCTCTGCTCATGCAGGGCACCCTCGCACATAAAAACCAAGCACTCTGCCTTTAGGATTGTAAAGGCCTGCCATAGGAGTGACTTATAGGTTTATATGTGTGTGCAATGGTAGTGATATAGGTAGCCTATATCACAGTAAGGGGTGCATGCACCACCTTACCCAGGCTGCAGTAGCAGACCTGTGGTGTAATTTTGGCTGGCCTTCCAGGGGTGGCATAATACATGCTTCAGCCCCTGGCAGGCCTCTGGGGTACCTATGCCCTGGGTACATAGTATACCATATACTAGGGACTTATAAGGGCACTCCAGATTCCAATCAAAGATGTACCTAAGGTACATGGAAACCATTTTAGAGATGAAGCACCTAGGCTGGGGTTCTGATTAGCAGGGCCCCAGCCAGACTAAAGTCGAAAAACAGTGAAGCATCAGCAAAAAGTGGGGGTACCCATGTGAAGCAGATCCGACTCTCCTACACAGTTATACAAAAATGAAATGAACCACTATAGAACCATGACGTCTGCTCTGATCCGTTGTTGCTGGGAGTCCAAAAGTAGCTTGTGGTTGACTGTGTCAAAGGCTGCTGATAGGTCTAGCATCCAGTTATTATCTTGGTACAGAGAGTAGATAAGTTATAGTTGAGACTTTTTGCCAGGGAGGTTGGAAGTGGGTCTGCATAGTGGGAGGAGTGTTTGGATTGTGCAGTCACCTTGGAGATGTGATTCTCCATGAATGGGTTGATTACCTTCCAACTCTTGAGTGCTGTTGAGGACCTTGGGCTCTAGTTGAGTCTGGTGGTCATTGGGAGAGAAAACTCTGGGCAAAAGAGGAGTAAGTTGGGATGCTGTTAACCTTTGTTGTGGGGGGTGGGTTGACAGTGGCAGTCCGCATGTGGTAGTCTAGGGAGAACTCGATCTTCCTGATTTTATCACTGAAAAATTTGGCAAATATGTTTCAGCGTTCTTCGGAGACAAGGGAGGGGGGCTTCTTTGGTTGGTTTGGAGGTTTGGTGTTTGATGATGTTGAAAAGCTCTTTAGGGCATTTTTTTGCTTTATCAAGTGCACTGCGGAAGAAGGTGGCTTTTTCTTTTACTATGTGATTTTGTATTTCCTACGCTCCCCTCTGAGATGGTAGAGGTGGGTTAAGGATGGTTTAGCTCTCCAGATTCTTTCCACAGCTCTTAATGGTCTACCTTCCCTTTTGAAGTCTTTGTTGAACCAGCATCTCGAGAGAGTGTCCCTTTCTAATTTCAAGGGTGCTACTTGGTCCAGGACGGCTTCCATTGTCAAATTGTAGTGAGTTGTAATCTCATCCATTGTGAGGTTGTCTGTGGGGGTGGGGTAGTAGAAACATCACTCTTTCTTACAGATTGGTTACGGGGATCTGATTGATGCTTCTCAGCCATTGGAAAGTTTTCAGAGATTGGTTAGGAGGTGCTCTTAGTTCAAGTGGATCAGAATGATGTGGTGATCTGACCAGCCGACTGAAAGGATGTTATCTATGAATACCGCTTTCTTTTGGGCTCTAATGGCATCTAAGGTTTAGCCTCTGTTGTGGGTTTGCCCCTTGCAGTGTTGGGTAAGATCATTGCTGAGTAAGATTTTGTTCAAGAATTGGATTAGTGTGTCTATCTCATCATTCTAATGGATGTTGAAGTCACCTAGGATAATCTTGTTGGTGTTAGAGAGAGAGTAGTGTGCAATCAGATCCGACAGATGTTCACCGAAGGAGAGCGTGTTTCCTGGTGAATGGTAGAGAAGGTGACATTTTGTCATTTTTGTTGACTCTTAGCGTTATGGTAGTGCTGATATATATAAATGTGGGGTAGGAGAAGGTGTCTGTTTCTGTCATAGTGATGCTGTGCTTGTGGATGATGGCTATGCCATCGCCGTGGCGGTTCTCTTTGTCCTTCTTAATGATGGAAAAACCTAGAGGGATTGTTGCATTCTCCAAATAATGGCAGCAAACACGAAGTAGTGAAGTATAAGTTCCTTTTTTCCAACCCCTGCTGAAAGGGACAACATCCAGCACGAACCGTCTCCCAGCAGATCTGTCACAACCTACAGAACCCTTATACATCCTTACTATTCTATCATTCTAGAGCACAAGATAGAGTTCTACCATTAGCTCTATACTTACCAAAGAGATGCTCCAGGAAGTAAATCACAGTACTACACCCCCTGCCCCTTAAAATAATAATAAAAAATAAATAAACTTAACTACAATCAAACATTTCTAAACTCTTTGGTTTTCTTACAATTCTTCCTTTTGACGTTTTTATCACATTGGTGTCACTATTACCACAGGTAGGTTCATTAGTACTGGTAGAACACTGTAAATTCTCATCAGGTGTTACCTTAGACGTGAATAAAGTATTTTGAGTGCCATATTCTTCAATGCACTCAGGATTTGTATCACACCCATCCGATTTGTTTGCATCGGTGTTTTGACTTACATCATTATCTTGGGGCAAATCAGAAACATTCAACCACCAAAAATTTCTAGTGTTGCTTTCATTATCTTCTACTCTTCCATCCATACCTCTAACCGGAGCTAATCGGCTGGAATGCCAAACCTCACCATTTTGTAGCAAGGCTGTGCTGTTCATAACTTTAACTACTCTCCTGGGTTCACTGAATCAGCTTTCACCTTTAGCAATTCTCTTAGCACTCTTAACCCATACCCATTGCCCTTCACGCAAATGAACTTGGCTAGTGCCATGTTTATGATCTTGATACAATTTGTTTTTCTTTTGAGACTCATTAATACACTTCCTTAACTTACTCATGTCACAATCAATCATTTCGCTTCTCTTCAACCAACTAGGATTAACTTTGGAATGAGGTATTCTGCCTCTCATTAATGAAAATGGACTTTTACCGACTGTGCCATGAATTGTGCTCCTACAAGCCCAAATCATTTTCTTTAATTCATCATCCCATGACACACCACATTTATTAGCAAGCTGCAGGACACCTTTAATGCTACGGTTGACCCTTTCAACAATGCCATTTCCGCTAGGATGATATAAGGCAGTGAATTGTTGTTGAATTCCAGAGGCTGACAAATAATTTTTCATTTCAGAAGATTTGAATGGTACCCCATTGTCAGAAAGGATAGTGGCTGGAAACCCTTCCCATAAGAATATCTCATCCAAAAATTTAATTACAGTTCTTGTGTTGATTACTTCTACAACACGAACTTCCAGCCACCTTGAAAAGGTATCTACCGGAACTAGGATCTATTTCTCTGAACCATCTTGCCATGAGATGGGCCCCATAATATCCAATGCAATTACCTCCCATAGGAGCTTTGGACAACCTGGGGAAGCCAAAGGTGGGTTAAAAGTTTTCAGAGTTTTGTCAGATACCTCACATTTCACACAAGATCTGACACATCTTTCAATGTCCATATGTACTTTGGGCCACCAATACAGTTCTTTCAGCCAGAGTTTAGTGCGAGTAATGCCAGAATGGCCTTCGTGACACAAATTAATGATTTGTTCTCGTACATTTTTAGGAGGAACTACCTTGTCCCCACGTAAGACTAATGAATCACACATGCTAAGCTCATTACGCACCTCCCAGAAACCCCTGAGTTCATCTTTCAACAATTTCTTTTCCACCGTTCACAATCAATTCTTTAACTTCAAGTAATATGTGGTCAGAACTCTCAGCTTCAATCCTTTCTTCTTTGCTAAAACTGTTCTGAGCTCTATCAAATGATACGTTATCAACAGAAAATTCATTCCAAGAACTTTTGTCTACCTCTGTCAATGGTAGGTACATTCAGCTCAAAAAATCAGCAGTGAAGTTTTTGACACCTGGAACATATTGTATGTCGTACATGAAATCTTGTAATCTCATTGAGAGCCTTGGAATCCTCGCAGTAGCATTAATCAATCCTTCAGTAGTTAATAATTTAGTAAGGGGTTTGTGGTCGCAGCGCAGTGTACATTTTCTGCCCCAAAAGAACTTCCTGAAATGTTCCAGTGCCCAAACGCATGTTAAGGTTTCTCGTTCGATTACTGAATATCTCTCCTCAGGAGGAGTAATCGAACGAGACGCAAACGCAATTACTACTTCTTTGTTATTGCCATCCAGTTGAGTGAGGACACTACCTAATCCTTTGCTGCTAGCATCGGTGGTGACAATGGTACCAGCAAAAGGATCAAAACCTTGTATATTAGGTGCATGTGCAATCAACTTTTTAATTTCCTCGAAAGATCGTTGACAAACATCACACCAGATAAATTGTACTTTGTTCTTAAGTAACAATTTCATGGCATGGGTTTTTTCTGAATGTTTTTTTTACAAATTTTGCATAAAATTCTGCAAGCCCTAAGAAAGATCTAAGGGGCACATTACGATACCCGGCGTAAAAAAATCCGCCAGGCATGGAAGCGGCAAAAATCCGCCCGCACACACCGCCTGAACACCGACCACGCCATTATGAGTACACAAACTGAAAACCGCCATCGGCGGAAAAATCATACAAAATACCGCCCGCCATCGTCCGAGTCGGAGTCAAACCGCCCGCCACGGACGGAAACACGCACGACAACACAAAACCGCCCGCCCACACGGCCGACACACCGCACGTGAAATTACGATCGCACCGCCATGAGCGCGGAAAAACAACAAAAATACCGCCCGCCAGCGCAAACAACGCCGATGAGAATCGACACGGCAGAAGCCATGGCGCCCACGTACCTGCACAGAAACCATCCGCACACAAAACCAATAGCACACAACATGGCCAACAAGTCCACACAGCAAGGCACGCACAAATACACAAGCACAGTACACATCCCGAAAACACCCCCGGACAAACAAAAAATACAAAGGCCAGAACCCCAGACACAACACACCTGAAAACAACAGACCATGAGGACACACCCACATAGGTGAGTACAAAAGCAGCACTCCCACAGACCACAACCCCTTGCTACATTGCAAACCAGAGAGGAGAGGAGAGGACACAGTGACACAGCAAGGACAGCAGCACACCACAGAAACGCACACATCACAACCACCACCACCACCAAACACCGGCACCACAAACCCCCTGCACATTACACAACACACACCGCACCAGCACCACAAACACCATGGCACCACAAAGGATGCCCAAGTTCACGCCCATGGAGCTGACGGTCATGGTCGACGAGATCATCAAGGTGTACCCACAAATCTATGGGAACATGGTCCAGCACACACCACTAGCCACCAGAAACAGAATGTGGACCCGGATCGTAGACCAGGTCAATGCAGTCGGGACCCTGCCCAGGAACAGAACCGAGATAAACAAACGTTGGAATGACGTAAAGAGCCTGGTCAAGAAGAAGGAGGGCAAAAACAGAGAGCTGGCTGCCGTCACTGGCGGAGGGAATCCCGCGCTCTTTAAGACCTTCAAAGCGTGGGAGGAGAAGGTGCGAGTCGTAATACATCCGGAGATCCTCGCCGGATTAGCAGGGGGAGTGGAGGCTGGTAAGTACAAACTAATGTATACCAGCACACCGCTATGTACACACATGCGCAACCACCATGCCACAGCTCCCAGGGACAAACACCCCCATGTCCAGCACACAATACACAACACATCACACGCACATGCAACAGACACTACCACACACAGGCCAAACCGAACAACTGTAAGATGCGTGGGGACATGTGTACACTAAGCCAGCCACGTAACCACCAACAGGTCCCCAAATATGCCAGAAGCGCCACAACGAGCACCCACCACACCCATGTGTCCGCCACAGCTGCACCAACTGACAAGTAACAGGTAAGTGGCAGGAACACAAAGTGCAGTGGGTCGGAGGGGGACAGCTGAAGTACAACACCCACCAGGCCCCCACTCCCACAGACCAGCAAGGTGGAGCACTCCCCACACCCATGTGTCAGGCACAGCTGCACCAACCGACAAGTAACAGGTAAGTGGCAGGAACACAAAGTGCAGTGGGTCGGAGGGGGACAGCTGAAGTACAACACCCACCAGGCCCCCACTCCCACAGACCAGCAAGGTGGAGCACTCCCCACACCCATGTGTCAGGCACAGCTGCACCAACCGACAAGTAACAGGTAAGTGGCAGGAACACAAAGTGCAGTGGGTGGGACGGTGGACAGCCCAAGTACAACACACACCAGGCCCCAGTCCCACAGCACAGCAAGGAGGAGCATCCCCACACCCCACACCCACGTGTCAGCCACCGCAGTGCACAACGACAGCCGAAAGGCAGACATCACGGTCCACAGCAATCGGTGTCAGTGGGTGTACAGCCACCCCCACGACCCACTACACCCCCCACCCCCACAGACCTGCAACATGGAGCACCCCCCGCTAAGAGCCATGTGGCATCCAGTACAGTGCACGCACGAACAACTTGCAGGTGGGAAACTGGACAGGGCTGGATTACTGGAGGCATGAGGACCATAACACCACCAACACATGGGACATGTCACGTAGCACACGAACACGCAGCACCGCCCACCGTCACGAACAAGTGAACAATGTGCACACGGACATGAACAGCAGACTCACACCCCACATGACCCATCACAGACATAGCAACACCCAAGGAGCCACGTCTGCATGCACAAGCCACACTGAATATAGTCCCACACGGCAGCCACTGTGCAACTCATCACACACAACCGAAACACCATTGAAGTCCTGTCCATGTAGCCCCTACTGCCTGTCAACCACACACCCCACAACTACGCCTATGTAAGACAAACAACACTAGACGCAACAGAGCGGAACAACATAAATGCACACGAACACCACTGAACCCATCAAACACACAGACACACCATGCACATACAACATACCATCCATCCCATCCGTCAGCCCCAGTCTCATGAAAGGCATGTCATCCGCACAGCTGCCACACATACAGCAGTCACGCTAAGACACATGCCCATGACCAACCATGTGCCAGAAGTCAATTAAGCGCACGACACACTGTGAGCAACAACACACAACATGGGCCACACCCCCCGAGCACTGCAGTGATGCACATGGCACAGGGCAGCACGCACACCAAGGAGATGGGACAACTGCAATACGTTGGCTGGCACACAACTATCACTCACTCATAACGATGCGTCCAATGCCATGTCCAGTAACCACAACAGACAGCAAATATGCAGGGCATGTCAGGCATGCACACACCTCAGACCATGCACTGTCATGCTGCCACAACACATGTCACGTTCGGCACCCATGGCTCACAGCATGTACCCCAAAAGCATATACCCTCCCAAATGCGAATCTGGGGCATGGCCCCCATGTTGCCATATGCGTTCCTAAGCGTTCCATTTGAACCCCAAAAGCATATTCCCTCCCAAATGCGAATCTGGGGCATGGCCCCCATGTTGCCATATGCGTTCCTAAGCGTTCCATTTGAACCCCAAAAGCATATTCCCTCCCAAATGCGAATCTGGGGCATGGCCCCCATGTTGCCATATGCGTTCCTAAGCGTTCCATTTGAACCCCAAAAGCATATTCCATCCCAAATGCGAATCTGGGGCATGGCCCCCATGTTGCCATATGCGTTCCTAAGCGTTCCATTTGAACCCCAAAAGCATATTCCATCCCAAATGCGAATCTGGGGCATGGCCCCCATGTTGCCATATGCGTTCCTAAGCGTTCCATTTGAACCCCAAAAGCATATTCCATCCCAAATGCGAATCTGGGGCATGGCCCCCATGTTGCCATATGCGTTCCTAAGCGTTCCATTTGAACCCCAAAAGCATATTCCATCCCAAATGCGAATCTGGGGCATGGCCCCCATGTTGCCATATGCGTTCCTAAGCGTTCCATTTGAACTCCAAAAGCAAAGTACAAACCAGACCCAGGATGGGCCAGGAGCCCGCATACACCAGAGTCACAATGAGTAGGGGCAAAGCAACACACCCATCGGCATGGCCAATCCGTCCCATGCCACATGTGCACAGCACACAGTCCCATTGCCTAGCACACACACCTACAGATGCCACAGCCACACACTCGCCTCCGGGAAACCCATGTACGAGATTGCACGAACTGCCAATGTCAGACGACTAATACATACTTCGCCAGGTGCAACACAATAACAAATCTCATTCTCTCCACAGGTGACGAACTGCTGGACGCTGGGGATGGAGACAGCAGCCAGCACAGCCAGCCTACAAGCCCCCAACGAGGACACACGGATCTGGAGGATCTGTCCACCTCTTCGGACACGGACCACCAAGCTGGCCCATCTGGCGTGGCAGGGCCCAGCCGCTCCCCAGGACCCCTCCTACCCACCAACCCATCATCCAGGGATGCTGAACAGTCCCAGTCCCCTGCTGCCACTGTCGTTGCGGCCACACCCACGGTCATTGCGGCCACTACCACTGCCGCAACCGCCACCATCGCCGCACCGACCACCACCGCCTCCACCACCACCACGTCTTCGCTGGCACCAGCCCCAGCGCAGGTGGTGGCCCGGCCGACTGGATCCACCCTGGGAGCCACAGCGAGGACCGTGGTGAGCAATGTGGCTAGTGGGCAGGCCGGTGGCAGCAGGACTGGTAGGAGGAGCAGGGTCAGGGAAACGCCAGCCTCCCCTGGGAGCCATGCCCTGCCTCAAATGGCCAGAGTCCTTGGGGCCTACGAAGAGGCCCAAGGACAATGGGCCAGGTCTGCTACTGACACGCGGGAGGTGCTGGGGGTGCTGAGGTCCATGGACGCCCATATGGGCCAATTCGTGTCCCGTATGGACCAACTCGTGGACCTCATGGGCCAGCTGGTGGTGGCGGTGGGGTCACAGGCAAGGCCAGCAACACCACCTCCGCCACCACCTGCTAGGGCGCAGGCTCGGGCAGCAGTGTCCACTTCCCCTGCGTCCACAGCCAGTGAGCACACCTCACCCACCACCAGCAGGTCGCCACCACACACCCCCCTCCCAAACGTGGAAGGGGCCGTCCGAAGAGGAAACAGATCTCCCGGGAGGACTTCGCACGCTCCAGTCGCAAGTGAGGCAGCCAGCCAGCGTTCCGCCAGCCTTCCTTGACCAGCCACTGCATTGACTTGCTCTACGATCCCACTCCACACAGCCATCTGGATGGCATGTGTGTGTTGGACTATGGACATAGAACCAGTGGGTACACCCTGATCATCACGCAGCCATGACCGACAGCTCATTGTCACTGCACGCACCACTTTTGTCATCACCTTACACACAATCACATGTCACAGTTTGTAATAAATGCACCTTTTTCACTAACTGCTGTTTGTGCCCTGTGTCTTTATTGTACGGAATACAACGGCCACCTTGGGCGGAAAGGCACCTGATGCGTGGCATGGAAATGGAATCCGGAGGGCCTGTAGGGACCTAGGGGTGGGAGACAGAACAGGAGCACATTCAATGAGTGTGTCACACACCCATCACACAGTACATGTCAACAACTACAAGCAATGTACACACATCGCACAGAGCAATAGGGCACAATGCCACAGTCACCAACAGTGGCATACTACCCTGGCCATGGAGCGTTGACACACTGCACGCAGTGAACATACGGCCACCCTGACACAGCACACACACACCTGCATAGATACAGACACATCATCCGTCGTACATGGACACTCACCGTCAAGTGAAGTAGCGGGCGATGAGCTGCTGGCGCACATTCCCAGCTTCCTCCTCTCCGCTGTCCACCTCACTCGAGCTGTCCTGGTCTGCGGGCTGGGGCCCTGGTTGATCTCCGTCATCCACAATGAGGGGGATCTGCTTCCGAATGGCCAGATTGTGCAGCATGCAGCACGCCACCACTATCTGGCACACCTTCTGTGGGGAGTACGCCAGTGCACCCCCGGTGCGGTCCAGGCACCTGAACCTGGACTTGAGGAGGCCAAAGGTACGCTCGACCACACGTCTGGTCCTCCCATGTGCCTCATTGTATCGATCGTCTGCTGGGGTGCGAGGATTCCTCAATGGACTGAGCAGCCATGCCCCATTCGGATACGCAGAGTCACCTGGGTGTGAGGGACACAGAGAACCGTTGCTATTCCAACTGGACAGGGGACAGCATCGCACAACCAGCACGCTACACCACTCCACATACTCACCGACAATACAGCCACGATCCTGTTGCAGATTGGCCATCAGTCGTGGCAAGATGCTGTTGCGCATTATGTGTGCGTCATGGGCCGAGCCTGGAAACTTTGCACACACGTGGGTGATCACCATGTCCGCAAGGCACACCACTTGCACATTCAGGGAGTGCGTGTGCTTCCTGTTGCAGTACAGGTGCTCAGTGGCCTGTGGTGGAACAAGGCCAACATGAGTGCAGTCAATGGCTCCCACGACGTGTGGGATTCTGCCAAGGGCATAGAATGCACCCTTCACTGCCGCCAATTCACGAGCCCTGGGGAATCTGATGTACCTGTTCCGGTACAGCATCATGGCTGCCAGTACATCCCTCAGCACCTTGCTGAACATGGGCTGGGACATCCCTCCTCCACTGCCCACTGTGTGCTGGAATGACCCAGTGGCGAAGAAATGCATGGCGGCCATCACCTTAGCCGTGGGGGTGACAGCAGTCGGATACACCCTGCGGGGACGGAGATGGGGCTCTAACATGGCACACAGTCGATGCAGAGTTGGCCTGTCCAGCCGAAACTTCCTGATTACCTCTGTATCGTCCATGTCCGCCAGCAATTGGTATGGGCGGTCAATGTTCGGTCTCCGCCTGGGTTAAATGGCAGAGGACACATGTCAAAGCAACACGGCACATAGCAATTTCGCATACACATCACTGACATGACTGAGCAAGCACATGGGCCACAGCCCAGCTGTCAAGCTGGGACGGCACGCCCACAATACACTTACACAGGTCTCCCAACAATGGCAATGGCAAGTGAGACATACCACTGCCATGTGCATGCACATGGGGATCTAGGCCCCAATGACTTGCGGGGCGTGCTGATGGGGACTGACTGCATATTCGTCAAGCGGCAACACCACGGCAACATGAGTGTCTGCTGAGCATGGTACTGCTTCCGAGGCTGGATGAGTATGGCACACGACGACGACGATGTGGGCACGGGCTGAGCGGCCAATACAAGTGGGACCTGTGGCACGAGGGGATATGAGACAGTAGTAGGTGTCAGCACTGCACCCTATGTACAGCACTGTACGGATCACAGCTCCCGAAACATTGACTGGTGTCCACATTGACAGCCCCATGCCAAGACGGCTGTGTGCTTGCAGTCACACGTCACAGGTGAGAGGTTACATTGCACGTGCCAGGTGGCAGTCGTACATAGTGGGAGCTGGCATGTGTGTGCATGTGTCTCCTGTTCAGGATCCACCAGATGGGCGCTGACTCTGTACTGACCATTGGACACAGCATGTTCCGTGGAAGGCTTGTGTGTGTGGGATGGTGGCACTGGATGTGCCTCCGTTGGGTGGGGGGCCATGCACAGGGCGGGTACGTCGATGATTGCGCATTGTTGGTCACGGTGGGTGCACCAGCTAAGATGTGTTGCCCTGTGTTCAATTCCTATGTCCGCATGATGATGGACTGTGGATGTGGGCAGACTACACATTGGTCGATGTGCTGTCTATATGCATGTGCCTTCACACCAGGCACAGCTGCCCCTGCACATGTGACCCCTGCTGGACTCGCTGCTGGGTCTGTGGAGCTGATGCACCTTCTGCGCGTGGGGCGGACAGCTCTCCTCACTTCCCTCATTGCGCATGTCATGTCTTTGCCGCAGGTGACATGGATCATGGAGGGCCCACATGTACGCGTGGGTAGGCTACACATGATTGTTCACTGGTCGCCACCCCCAGTCAGTGTTTCGAATGGGAAGGTTGTCGTGCTGGTGGTATGTTCGATGTGGCGGATGGGCGGGCCTAGGTGCGGGCTTACATTCCGGACATGGGGGGGTAGTTGGATTGGCGACTAGTTGCAGTACACACGGGACACGTCTCTTCCTTTCCACATCTGGGTCATCCCTTGTACTAACTGACAGTGATACAGTCATCTTCGCCCCAGCCCTCATGTCCTCCCCTCGCCCCCCAATATGCATGCTCACCTGCGAGGCTAGCGCTTGCACAGGCAGCCCCAAGCTCGCACCAGAGAGGGCAAGGAGTGTATGTGTGGGTCCAGTTGCACGAGTGGGCTGTCTCAGGGTATGATGTGTGGCGGGACGCCGTCCACCTGCGTGGTGCCCCAAATGGAGACCCGGCCTGCATGGACTATGCATCACAGTCTTCGCCTTCCGGATCCGCCACCTGCGACACCCAGTGGCTGTGGCTGCCCTTGCGGCCATGCCGCGTCCGTCTGTGGCTGATGGCCCACACATTCACTCTTTGGCCTCTCTGGGGAGGGCTCAGGGGTGGTGGCGCACGCGCTTGCACTTAGTCGCAATGGCATGTGGCGTGGTTGGTATGATGGGCAATGGATGGGATGGTGCGAGCCACCTCCGTGACGTCAGTGCTGCTCGTGCTGTGGTGCGTCCCCCTACACTTCCATTTGACTTTTTGCCATGCTGGACGTTGAGGTTCTATTGCCTGCGTGATATGACCAGGAGGAGCGCGAGGAGACCTCTCACACACCATGCTCCACTGCCATCCCGTGCCCTGTATCGCCTGTGCGGATTGACTATGTTGGGGTTACACCTGGTCGACTGGGGCTGTGTGTGCCTTGTCAAGGGGCATGGCGGGCGCACAACAGGATCCAGCTTGTCCACAGAGGGTGGGCTGAGGTGCGCCTGGTACCGCTTTGTACGTGTGCCCGGCTGCTGTGCACACACGTGTTCACTCCCCCCGACAGGTGTCCTCTCACAATGCCCAGGGAAGCGGTGGTGTACTGTTCATGAGCCCTCCCAACACGGCGTGCTCCAACTTGGCATGTGCGCATCTACCCGTCGCACCCACCCACCTGAGCACTGCGTCCATACGACTTCACACGACACATGTGTGTCTTCCACAGTAGTGCTACTCATTTGCGTTGACATCCAATACCAGTGGACTACATGGTCATGTCACGACTGCCGTGTACTTCACATACTCTCATCCTCTCTCATTCGTACTTGTGAAATGAGTCAGCGGAGACAGTTCTGGTTTCAAACATTATATTGAGTCTTCTGTCCTCTGTGATGCAGTATAGTGGACACTACTGGCAGCGGAATACATGTTGAGGATATACTGAGCATGATTACAAATGGGATAGGGTGTGGGGTTACATCTGCTTGGCCAAGGCTGTGCTAATGTACATTTACGTATAGCTGCGGAGCTGCGGACTTTGACACAGACGGTATACATGTAGCCTACCAGACCGCTCGGCATCATGGGCACAGTCCATCTCAGTTCCATGTGACAGGTTTGCTGCGGTTGTTCCTCATGCACGCGTGCATGTGAGATGACATCAGGGCATGTGCTTGCGTGCATGCAGCGGCGTGCCACTTGTTGTTGCACTGTGGTGGTTACTGGACATGTCACAGTCACTGGGGTCGTGTTGTTGTTGTATGCACTTGTCGTCCATGCAAAGGTCCTGGTATGGGATTCCCGGGGCGGGGGTGGGAGGGGTGCAGCACCCACAGACTCCAGGCGACCTATTCATGTCCACTGAGCGGTGTGTGTGTCCATGGGCGCTGGATCCATGT
>CAWUFW010030805.1:0-16579 GCA_963921515.1 Calotriton arnoldi
GGGGAGCCAAATACTGCAGTGCAAATGAAACATTCCTTTGGCCATGTGCAGACAAACAACACCCATGGGGGCTGAGACCGTCAACAGTCATCAATGACACAATGACAGAAGTGACCATCAGAATGCAGAACCACATATTTGCACCAATGGGCACACAAATGCAGATACCCTGTGGAGACAGCAGATGTGAGGTGAACAGATACCATACCATGGCAGCAATGGGACACACAAACCATGATCACTGTGCTGACCGATGACCTAGGAGTCCCAGGGACAGCAGGGGAAACACACCAAACAACATACAGCCAATGGCACACCCAAGATATGCCAATGCAGTGGTGCAGATGCACAAACACAAACAGGCAGACCAACACTGTCATCATACACAGCAGGTGAGGGGTGGGGGTGCCAGTGTCCCCAGGCAACAACACAACACATGAGGAGAGCTGAATACCAATCATACAGATGTGCATACACTGCCACACTAAGGTAACTCATGGATCCAAATCCCCTATGTGGGCAAGCAGGCATTGACAGGTGAGAGGGAGCACAAAACACACATGTCACACAGGCACGTAGGAACAACAACTGACACAGCAAGTCACAGACACACCACAGCATCACTCCCCAGGGCCCCCACAATGTGGTGACCCTGGGCTGAAGAAAAATACCACTGTGATGACAAAGCTAAATGTCGTTCACACTGTGAACCACAGTCAGGTGTCCTGAGCAACTAACTACCATCACACCTACACAAGCACAAATCAATCAGCATGGCCAGTAAGCCAAGGCCAACATGGAGGCAGGGGACTAGCCGGGCAACAACTCTCATCTGCACACACTCAAGACCACACCCTCGACCTCCAACAATGTGCAGCAGTGAAGTACACATGCACTGGTGACATTGCACATGCACCCATTACTATTCCAGGGTGGTGGGTGGGAACCAAGGTGTAGAAACACATCACACATGGACACTCAACAAGACTCCTGAATGTCTGACACACTGCACACTACGCTGTACATGGACATGACGGCAATACCACA
The DNA here is from genome assembly GCA_963921515.1 of Calotriton arnoldi. Classification (NCBI taxonomy): domain Eukaryota; kingdom Metazoa; phylum Chordata; class Amphibia; order Caudata; family Salamandridae; genus Calotriton; species Calotriton arnoldi. Next base: position 1,048 of record CAWUFW010030805.1, read on the forward strand.
CCGACCAATGGGATCCCAGCCACAGTCACACACCAATGAAGAAGCCAAGGTCACCCACAAAGAACACACATAGACAACAACCAACATTGCAGCCCGGACCCTAAGGAGTGCCAGCAGTCACACACACAACGTGTCACAATCACTGAAAGATAACACAAACTGGAAATCACATGACAGGGGCAAACAACAAGTGCCAAAGGGAAACCTGATCATGACCCATCTGCGTCAGCACACAAACTCTGCCCTGACAGCAAACACACCTATGGGTGACACCCTGATGACCAGTAATGTGCCATGCACCCACATCACAGAGAACACAGGGAGAAGACTTTGGGGGAACATAGCTCAAGTCAGCAAGCATCACAAACAGGTACAACACTAGGGATCACAGCATGCGCAGATGAATGGAAGTGAACACACAGACATGCACATACAACACACACCTTGGGCGCAGGCAATGTCACACGTGTACACACTGCCATGAGGGGACTCCACTCCTGTGTGAGGAAAGCTGTGCCATATGTTGCCTCAGTAGGGCCCCATCATGTCAGCTGAGCACTTGGTCACACAATCAACAATTAGCACCAAATGAGGGCTCCCATCACATCAGCCTGGTCATGGATGTGCCAACGGAATCATCAGCACAGATCCAACACACTTGTATAGCAATGTTGCACTGACTACACGGATGAGTCCCTCCCCATTGATGCCCAAACCTGCATGTCCACTGGAGATGGCAACACGGTCAGGGAAGTAGACAAATGCAACGATGGCAGGCACAACAGATGTGCAGGGGTGGAAGCCACAGATATGAAATTGCCAATGTAAGTAGGAAACCCATTGCCAAATACTGAACACATGACACCCTCAGATGCTGCTATTGATGACATGGATACACCACATGATAGGACACATTCCCCCTGGACCACATGGGTTCCTGCACAGTAACACTTCATAATCATGAGACCAGATATCACCATCACTGCAGCAAGGGCATGGTTAGCTGCACCAACAACATGTACATCTGAAGCATGAGCACTAGAGAAAAGAAAGTTGCTTTATTCAGCATATGTGTTGAGGCCAAACGAAGTCCTGAAAAAGAGCAAAGGCCAATGGCCAGTCCATTGTCAAAGTTCAAACAGGGTGACACTGGCAGATGTCACCCTACGCATGCCTGCACAATACCAGGGACAATCCACTAGGAGGGGCAACCGGGGGCAGGCCAGGCACCGCAGGGACAGGATCAGGGCTCACCAGGGGGAGTCAGGGAAGGGGTGGTGGGTGCTGGAGAGCCACTGACAACTGCAGTGGAGGTGTCTGACATGGTGTGTGCCGGCACAACTGGGGGCATGACACAGATGTCGTGGGTGCCGGCACAACTGCAGTGGACCCTGCAGATGGGGTGGACAGGTCCGCCACTGCAGTGCCCAAGTCAGACAGGGCGGTAGTGGACTCCACTGCAGTGCCTACCTCCAGGGGAGGAGAATGGGGAACAGGCAAGGTGGGTTGGACAGAGGGGGGACACCCTCACCACATCAGTGGCACAGACAAGCGCAGCGGGGGGTGTGGTGCTGGGAGAGCAAGTGGCAGGGGGAGAAGGCCGGAGCATCTTGGGGATGGTATATCTGTGGGTGGGGGAACCTGGGGCAGGGTGTGGTGGGGGCACCTGTGCAGTGGGGGCCTGAGGGATGGAGGACGGAGACCTTGTGCCTGAGCTGCAGGGCGGTGGCGGGGTCTTGCTCTTAGCACTCCGGGGGACTTGCGGGTGGGGGCCTCAGTCCGTCTGCGCCTGGGGGAGGGTGTCCGGGGGCGAGGGGCACTCTGCTCCGTGTGGGTGGGCTTCCTCTTCCCCCGGGATGCTGGAGCAGCTTCATCGGTGGGGAAGAGGCCGAGGTCACAGAGGAAGAGCTGCTGTGACTTTGGGGTTGCAGGTGAGGCAAGGGAGGGTGCTTTGGAGGGAGAGGGAACTGAGGACTGCGCAGTGCATGTGGATGCGTGTGTGTGTTCCAGGGCCCCATCCCCTGTGAGTCTGGCTTCAGTCCCCTGAATGTGCGTGCGTGTGCGTTTTGTCATTGGCGTGTGTGTCAGTGTGCTGGATGTGTGTGTGCTGGTGTGTGCCAGTGTGTGTGTGCCTGGGATGGGTAAGGTGCTGGGGAGTGTGGATGGAGCAGAGGCAGGAGGGGTGAGGGACCGTTTGAGGAGGGACACTGCTGCCGTCAGGGAGGAGTCCATGGACCTATTGCCCCTCTGTAGGTCAGACATGCCCGATGAGATGCCCTCCATGAACGACACCAGCTGAGTCAACAGCGCGGTGTGCGCATGGAGGACACTCAGCATGGCTGTCTGCCCTACATGGAGCTGGCGAAGGAGGTACACAGACTCCTCACTCAGGGCAGCAGGGGACACAGGGGCAGGGGGTGCGGTGCCTGGCCCAAAGGAGACACGCTCCCGGACATGGGAGCCTCCACGGACCTGGGGAATGGGAGCCGATGGGAGGGCGGTGGTGGTGCTGGTGGTGGCGGGGACAGCAACACTAGCTGGGGTGTGGTGGCTGCTGACACCCGCCTCCACAAGGGAGTCATCCTCCGAGTTGCTCTGGTCCTCAGCTGAGGTGGATGCTGCTGAGGACTCCTCGGTGTGGCTCCCCTCGCCCTCCGTGCCACTGGGTCCCTCCGACCACTCCTCGGCTGCTGACCCAGTCTGGCTCTCCGGCTCCTCCTGGTCCGTGGAGCTGTCCCCTTCCGTGGCCGTGGATGTATCTGCAAACAATGGGGAAACAGACAGACATCAGTCACCTGCACATAACGCACACACCACTGTGAGCACAGCACATCACAGAGCAAGCCCTGGCATCATTAGTTGTACATTGCTAAAAGTGCACTAATTGAACAGGAGAAGTCAATTGTCAGTCTGATGCCAAGCATGGCACTCACATCCCACATGGCCTTGCACCCATCTGTCTGGTGTCTGTTGGATTGCAACACCCCAGTGTTGACACATGCACCAAGTACACAGTAGTTGGACAGTGCAGAGGACACGGTGTGGACACATCACAGCTCTTGCCACTGAGTCAGTACAGGTTTACGGATGTAAGGGATGCCCAGAGTCAAATAGGAAATGCATGTGATGCATACCAGCGACAGACACCATGATGCACCCATGTCCTGATAGCCAGCGCCACTATGGTGTGCATGTAGCACATGTCACTCCCCTGCAGGATCACCAATCAGTAGACACATGCCATGGCGGAGGCATGACTGCAAAGTCATACATCACTGTCTCAGTGATGTATGACTTTGCAGCCAGACAACAACACTCTGCACTGTGTCACAATAGTAGGTCATGGGGAATGCAAGTCCTGGAGCTGCACAAGTGCACATGTACATCCCCCCACAACACATCCTCTTAACCCTCATCTGTCCAGGTCATACCTATTGGACATATGGGAGACCTGTGACACTACCCTCTGAACCTGAGCCCCTCACACTCTGCTGTGCATGGGGAACAGCTGCCTGAACTTCACATTTACATGCCCCAGTCTGCATGGGCAGCTGATCAGACACCTATGTGTCACACAAGTATCGTCTCCTATGGTCACATCTCCAGTGGCATGCTGAGCCCCTACCAAGAAACTCCACAGCAGTCCTGGCGACTAATCCACAGCACACTGACACAGAGGCAGACACCTGAGGGGCAAATCACTGTGCACAATGTGTCCTCTGATACACGGGAGTGGGAGTACAGAGTGTATTGTATGGCCTGGAGTAGGCATGACTGTCCAGCCCCACATGAATGAGGGATGAGCCCTGGACTGTAGGCAGCTGGCTAAGTATGTGTGACACACGTCATATACATACTCCTGGGGCCCAAACATTGTTCCCACCCGCAGCATGGGTGTGTGCCAGGTACCCCAGCCACATGTGGTGGATCAGCTCAGCAATTGGACCACAGATCAAAGTAACACGCTGAATACATGTCAGAATACAGGCATTGTGTAAGCAATGGACCCACCCATGATGCCCACCACAGAGTCAGGGAAACAGATGCTGTCTCCCACCTTGAGTCAAGCAAACTGCAAGGACACAGTCCTAAGTGACAGAATTCCCTGCATGTAAGGGCCACACCTGGGTATCAGATGAGGAGTGGGCAGTGCACAATAGAGGGACATGGCTCCTGGACAACATGACTGCTGTACTGTGGCAGTTCAACCTGGCCCGAGGAGGGCACATAACATGTTAGACAGAGTACACAGTGCAGTCTTTGACTCACCCCCTCCTTGCTGCTCTCTGGCCTTCAGCTGCCCATCCAGGTCTGGAAAGACCACCGCCAGGATCCTGAGCATGTGGGGGTCAGGGTCCGTGTTCCGCCCCTCCTGCGAGGAGGCGACAGCTTCAGCTGGACCCGTGCAATCCTCCGGGTCCAGCCCCGAAGGTCCTGCCACCTCTTTTGGCAGTTGCGGATCCGGCGCTTGTAGACCCCCACGGACCGGACAGCCCGGACGATGTCCTTCCAGATCTCATGCTTCCGATGGGCAGAAGCCTGTCAGGATGACAAAGTGATAAGGACATTACTACACATGCAACATATCCGTGCATGACACAGTTGCATATACATGTCGCAATCACAGGGGCACATGGTGTACCCAGGCAGTGCACGGCTGCCCATGGACAGTTTTCCAGAAGTCACTACATGGTATCATAGCATGGGGAGTAAAACCCTGTTCAGAAGCACTGTCACTGCACCATACCTGTCCAGTGCAAGTCACTACACACTATGGGGGGTGACAACTACTCAGTGAGCCTGCTAGCCAGTGGTGTGCTGACTCTCAGCCTTGCTAGTCAGACAAAATGCACATTCAGAAAGGCAGTGCACAGAACACTCACCTGCTCCCCTGGTGTCCCATACAGCTTGCTGTACTGTGGAAGTAGGCTGTCCAGCAGGGCCTGGTTCTCTTCAAGGCTGAAGGCTGGGGCTCTCTCCACAGTACGTGCCATTGCAGGGTCCAGAGGGGCAGAGACAGCAGCAGTGCAGTGGCAGATGTCGTCCTGGAGCATGTAGTGCAGGCAAGTGGGCTCTCAGGGGAACATGCAGCAATATATATGTGCTGGAGAGGCAGATACTGTCCCTTGTGTCCAAAGTGATAGGTCCAAGTCGTTTGCATCTTCTGAATCTGGCCAATCCATGGAATAGCAGCACCAAAACACGCCCACAGCATCCTTCAAAATCTTCAACTTCATGACATACATGATTTTGCAACATTGTTGTGGGTGACCAACTGATTTTCCAGCAACCGACTCGTTCGAATATTCGAAAACGCGTCCGTTGCCAGGCAAGCCCATTGTCAATGGGTGCGCACCGATCGGTCCATTGAGGTACAACGCGCACAGGGGTACAACGCGCACCCGCACACATTGAAAGCAATGGGCCGGCCGGAGGCACCGATCGGTCCATTGCAGTACAACGCGCACAGGGGTACAACGCGCACCCGCACACATTGAAAGCAATGGGCCGGCCGGAGGCACCGATCGGTCCATTGCAGTACAACGCGCACAGGGGTACAACGCGTACCCGCACACATTGAAAGCAATGGGCCGGGCCGGAGGCACCGATCGGTCCATTGCTGTTCAACGCGCACAGGGGTACAACGCGTACCCGCACACATTGAATGCAATGGGCCGGCCGGAGGCACCGATCGGTCCATTGCAGTACAACGCATCACTGTACATGTGACTGGCATATGTCAGCATGCCTGTCTCAGATGGACATATGCCAGCCACAGATAGCTCCCAGGGAGTGAGGGGCACACCTACATCACGACAGCCTGTCCAAACCTTATCATAAGGCATGTAAGGCTGCATTTCCTATTGTGTGTATGTTGGTGTACATGTTGTCCTGTGGGTGTCACCTGTGGGCAGCCACCCCCAGGCTGTGCACGTGTTAATGGGGACAGGATCCTGGGTGTTACGTGTACGTGACCACTGTGATGTGCAACTGTTCATATCTGTGCATGTGCCATGGTCACATTTCACAGTGGTGTTTGTGTATGTCATGTCACATACCCCGTGAGTCCCATGTGGGACGGTATGTTTGAGCCAGGGTGTCCCAGTGGCACAATAGTGATGGCCCTCCACAGTCTTTGTGCATGTAGTGTTTACAATGTCTCTGATTTCATGTGCACAATGGGAGACAGTCTCCACATCCACGTTGTGTGTGCATGGACTCTGATGTTGTGCGTGTGTGTCACAGACGTCCATGGCTCTCCTGCCATGGCAAGTGTGGCCACTACCTGTGGGGGTCATGTTTGTTTTGTTGTGGTGTACACATGATACTCCAGGTGATGCCAGTGTCCATGTGGCATTACAGGGTCCCTGGGAATGTGCCTGTCGTTGAGCTGTGGTGCCTGGGGCACATCTGTCCTCACATGTCACTGGGGGGTGACTGTGACACAGCATCATGATATCCAATGGGCCAACCTGGGACAAATTGATGCCACCTGTAGGACCGTGTTGACAGATGTTGGCCATGTATGTACCATAAATGTCGTTCCGGTACTGCACACTTCATGTAGTTGTGCCTCATGATGATGTATGTTGGGATCTTGAGTGTGTTCAATGCCGCATATGTGGGGTGACTGACGATCTTGCTTACTTCTCCTCTGCACTGCAGGGCTCCTGCTGTCCATCGGCCATTCCCAGACCTGGCAACGATGGTGGAACGGGACAGCATCCGACGGTACCGCTTCACCAGGCAGCTGATTGAGGATTTGGCAGTGCAGTTGTCCCCACATTTGCAGCCTGGCCGGCCGTATCCTACAGCGCTGACCCCCAAGGTGAAGGTGATGGCAGCCCTACACTTCTTTGCCACCGGTACCTTCCAACATACTGTGGCGTCTGCTGGTGGGATGTCACAGACCATGTTCAGCCGTGTGCTCCGCGATGTTTTGGCGGCAATGTTGCTCTTCCTGAACCGGTACATCTATTTCCCTAGACTGCGACGACTCACTGACGTGAAGAGTGACTTTTATGCCCTGGGGAGGATGCCGCATGTCATTGGCTCCATTGATGGGACACATGTGGCTTTGGTACCACCACAGGCCCAGGAGCAGGCCTACAGGAACCGCAAGCACTACCACTCGGTCAATGCACTGGTGGTGTGTCTTGCAGACATGACCATCACACACGTGTGTGCCCGTTTCCCTGGTTCAGCACACGATGCCTTTGTGATGAGGAGTAGTCGCATCCCCAGGTTGATGGCACAGATGCAGAACCAGCGTGCCTGGCTTGTCGGTGTGTACTGACTTTGTGCCATTGTGTGTGATCTGATCTGTAGTATTCCGCCCACTTTTCCAAGTCAGCTGATGTGCACTTGTCTGTCCGTAGGTGACTCGGGATACCCCAACATGCCGTGGTTGCTGACACCCCTCAGGAACCCTGTGACACCTGCCCAGATGCGCTACAATGAGGCACATGGTCGGACCAGGAGAGTGATTGAGCGGACCTTTGGTCTCCTGGAAGAGCCGCTTCCGCTGCCTGGACAAGACCGGAGGGTCCCTCCCATATGCCCCTGCGAAAGTGTGCAAGATTATCATCGTCTGCTGCATGCTCCACAACCTGGCAGTGCGGAAGGAGTTGCCTCTCATCCAGGATGACGATGACCAACATCCGCCACCTGTGGAGGATCCTGGCCTGGACCACGATGCCAGTGACGATGATGATGATGATGGTGATGGTGATGTCCGCACACAGCTCATCACCAACTTCTTTAGCTGAATGTGAGTATCCTGAGGTGTCATGTGAATGATGTGAGTTGGCATGATGTGTGGGTGGTGCTCTGGTGCTGTTGGAGTGTGTCCATGGGCTACTTGACAGGATGTGTGTTGCGATGTGTGGTGACAGGTGGGCTGTACTCCCCAACAGTGTTGACATGCTAACTTGGTTCTGGGTGGGTATCTTGTAACATGTATTGTGCATGAGTTTTGCTGTTCTGTCCTGTACTGCATTGCTTTTGACTGTGTGTCATTTCTGTCCTTCACAGGGTACTTTCAGATTCGTTTGGTCAACTGTGTCCACCGACGACGTGATTGCACATCCAGGCTGGTAGCTGTTGTGTCCCTACAGGTGATGTGCGCCACACCCATGGACTTCCTTCTGTCTACAGTTGTTGACTGTGTGCCCGCTACCAGGTGGGGTTACCTTGCATCTGTAGTGGTTACGGCATGTTGCTACTGTGTAATAAACCTGTGCTTCACTTAGTGATGTGCGTTGTCTGTGGTCACACATTTGACTGCCATTTGCTTACTGCACCTGTGGGCTACTTGACTACAACTGGGAATGGGTGTGGTGTCTGTGCATTGCACCGTCTTCCCTGGCAACATCAGTGTAGGCAATGAGTCAGATGGCCTAGGTGTGTATGTGTTGTGTAGCCCTGGTGGTGTGTCTCCCTCATATGTGTCACGTTGCCTGTACTCACATGCCTGTGTTGTCCTTGCTGTTGCAGTTCGCATACACTGTGTAATTTTGCAGTTCATCATCCCCATAACAGCACCCACGTTGGAATCACGACAGAGGCAAGTATGGTGTATTAGTGTGTTTATTGTGATAATAGTGCATAGGATGGATTGTGCTGTACATGAATCTTGCAATCCCAAGTTCCTAGATGAATAGAAAGTCCAGGTAGACAGGATCCCCAGTATCGGGGCCACAGTTGTCTGACACATTGTTCCAACTTGTACTCCCCATGCAATGTGTGGGAGTAGTGTTGCCATCAACAGGGTGAACAGTCTGTGCACAAAGGCGAAAATCCAGAACAGGTTCAGGCTTCCTGGGAGTTGCGCTTGGCCATCAGCCTCTCACTTTCCCCTCCTCGGACGACCCCTCTTCTTGGGGGGGCCCTCAAGTGCAGGCTGCTGCGGTGCAGGGGACTCTCCGCCAGAGTCCTCCTCCCTCCCTGTGGCAGTTGCAGTTTGTTCGGTACCAGATGTTGTTGGCACACAGGGAGGTGTGGACTGGTTGCTGTTCATCTGGCGGAGGCATTGTAAAATGTCCCTGTGCACCGCCGTCATCTCATGTAGTACATCCCACTTGGACTCCACGCGGGTCATGTGGGAGTCCACACGTGACATGTGGGAGTCCACACGTGACATGTGTGACTCCACGTGGGACATGTGGGAGTCCAAGCGGGCATGATGGGCAGCCTGCTGCTGTTTGATGTCTCTGAGGAGCCCCACTACCTGGCTGAGCTCTCCGGTGCTGGACTGGTACGCATCAGCTATGCGTACCAGTTGTGGGTCTTCATGCACACCAGCAACGTCTGCAAGCAGCGACCTCTGTCTCCCACTCCTCCCACCACCCCTGCTGACATGTGCAGTGTGTGCAGTTGCACGCACAGATAACCCTGGTCCACCTTGGGGTTGGTGGTGGTGGTGGTGTCCATGGCCCCAGGTTGGTCCAGGGTCACTGCGCTGGTGTTGTTCCTTATTCTGTCCATGTCGGCAGGGATGGTATTCGTGGTGACAGTCGTTGGAGGGGTGGGTGCAGGGGGTGCAGCTGGTGGACCTGCTGGTGCTGCAGCTGGTGGTCCTGCTGGTGCAGCATGTTGACTTGCACCGGATGTGCCAGGTTGTTCTTCATCGTCCGAGGAGGACAGAGGCTGTACGACGCCAGTGAGCTCGGCATCCTCTTGAGCCTGGGACTGGGACTCCTCAGCGTCTGCTGCTGTGTCCCTATCATCACCTGTTTTTGGGAGACACAAACAATGTATGTCATGTTTCTGCAGGCATCAGTGGTTGACACACCTGACAGTTGTGACTGTGCCTCGGGGTGCGGGCCTGTACATTGTATTGTCCTAAGTCGTCACAGTCAGGGGTTGATATTGGTGTGGCACATTGTCCTGCATTATTTGGGCATTTCTATGTATTCTCTGGGGTGTGAACATGGTCTGCATTGATTGTGTTTGGTTGACAGCCAGACCTCCTTCCCACCCACCCACCCACCCAGTCAGTTATCCCACCATGGAACGTGCTTGCATTGCAGGGAGTGTAAGTTGTCTCTCAGGATGTCAGTCAGTGGTGTCCTGCTGTTTGTTGGTGCACAGTTGGCAGCAGGGCCTTGTGCTCCCCACAGCAGTAGCCAGTGTCAGCCATCTTGTGAGTCCTTCTCCACTCCCTGTGATGTGAGCATGGTTCAGGGTGGTGTTGATGGGCCAGTTGTGAGGCTGAGCAATGTCTGTGACTACGACTCCCATCATGCTATTGCCTCCACCCCCCTTCCCAGCATGCCCATGCTTCCTTCCTTTTGACTCTGCTTCCCTGTGGGGTGGGCTGGCTGTGCTGACAGGATGGCTGGGAGTGTTGTCCTGGCAGTTGTTTGGCTAAGAGTCCCAAGAGTGTCCCTGTGCTTCACACAACATAACCCAGGGTGGTGGTGCTTGTGGGATCTTGTGTTAGGATGGAGGGCATTGCATTCTACCAGGTGGGTACTGTGGAGTTTGTGTTGGGGGGGTGAGGGGAGGTGCTGGTGACTATAGTCAGTGCTGCAAGTCCCCCTTCCCACCCAGCCAGCCAGATATCCCACCATGGAACGTGCTTGCATTGCAGGGAGTGTAAGTTGTCTCTCAGGATGTCAGTCAGTGGTGTCCTGCTGTTTGTTGGTGCACAGTTGGCAGCAGGGCCTTGTGCTCCCCACAGCAGTAGCCAGTGTCAGCCATCTTGTGAGTCCTTCTCCACTCCCTGTGATGTGAGCATGGTTCAGGGTGGTGTTGATGGGCCAGTTGTGAGGCTGAGCAATGTCTGTGACTACGACTCCCATCATGCTATTGCCTCCACCCCCTTCCCAGCATGCCCATGCTTCCTTCCTTTTGACTCTGCTTCCCTGTGGGGTGGGCTGGCTGTGCTGACAGGATGGCTGGGAGTGTTGTCCTGGCAGTTGTTTGGCTAAGAGTCCCAAGAGTGTCCCTGTGCTTCACACAACATAACCCAGGGTGGTGGTGCTTTGTGGGATCTTGTGTTAGGATGGAGGGCATTGCATTCTACCAGGTGGGTACTGTGGAGTTTGTGTTGGGGGGGGTGAGGGGAGGTGCTGGTGACTATAGTCAGTGCTGCAAGTCCCCCTTCCCACCCAGCCAGCCAGATATCCCACCATGGAACGTGCTTGCATTGCAGGGAGTGTAAGTTGTCTCTCAGGATGTCAGTCAGTGGTGTCCTGCTGTTTGTTGGTGCACAGTTGGCAGCAGGGCCTTGTGCTCCCCACAGCAGTAGCCAGTGTCAGCCATCTTGTGAGTCCTTCTCCACTCCCTGTGATGTGAGCATGGTTCAGGGTGGTGTTGATGGGCCAGTTGTGGGGCTGAGCAATGTCTGTGACTACGACTCCCATCATGCTATTGCCTCCACTCCCCTTCCCAGCATGCCCATGCTTCCTTCCTTTTGACTCTGCTTCCCTGTGGGGTGGGCTGGCTGTGCTGACAGGATGGCTGGGAGTGTTGTCCTGGCAGTTGTTTGGCTAAGAGTCCCAAGAGTGTCCCTGTGCTTCACACAACATAACCCAGGGTGGTGGTGCTTTGTGGGATCTTGTGTTAGGATGGAGGGCATTGCATTCTACCAGGTGGGTACTGTGGAGTTTGTGTTGGGGGGGTGAGGGGAGGTGCTGGTGACTATAGTCAGTGCTGCAAGTCCCCCTTCCCACCCAGCCAGCCAGATATCCCACCATGGAACGTGCTTGCATTGCAGGGAGTGTAAGTTGTCTCTCAGGATGTCAGTCAGTGGTGTCCTGCTGTTTGTTGGTGCACAGTTGGCAGCAGGGCCTTGTGCTCCCCACAGCAGTAGCCAGTGTCAGCCATCTTGTGAGTCCTTCTCCACTCCCTGTGATGTGAGCATGGTTCAGGGTGGTGTTGATGGGCCAGTTGTGAGGCTGAGCAATGTCTGTGACTACGACTCCCATCATGCTATTGCCTCCACCCCCTTCCCAGCATGCCCATGCTTCCTTCCTTTTGACTCTGCTTCCCTGTGGGGTGGGCTGGCTGTGCTGACAGGATGGCTGGGAGTGTTGTCCTGGCAGTTGTTTGGCTAAGAGTCCCAAGAGTGTCCCTGTGCTTCACACAACATAACCCAGGGTGGTGGTGCTTTGTGGGATCTTGTGTTAGGATGGAGGGCATTGCATTCTACCAGGTGGGTACTGTGGAGTTTGTGTTGGGGGGGTGAGGGGAGGTGCTGGTGACTATAGTCAGTGCTGCAAGTCCCCCTTCCCACCCAGCCAGCCAGATATCCCACCATGGAACGTGCTTGCATTGCAGGGAGTGTAAGTTGTCTCTCAGGATGTCAGTCAGTGGTGTCCTGCTGTTTGTTGGTGCACAGTTGGCAGCAGGGCCTTGTGCTCCCCACAGCAGTAGCCAGTGTCAGCCATCTTGTGAGTCCTTCTCCACTCCCTGTGATGTGAGCATGGTTCAGGGTGGTGTTGATGGGCCAGTTGTGGGGCTGAGCAATGTCTGTGACTACGACTCCCATCATGCTATTGCCTCCACCCCCTTCCCAGCATGCCCATGCTTCCTTCCTTTTGACTCTGCTTCCTGTGGGGTGGGCTGGCTGTGCTGACAGGATGGCTGGGAGTGTTGTCCTGGCAGTTGTTTGGCTAAGAGTCCCAAGAGTGTCCCTGTGCTTCACACAACATAACCCAGGGTGGTGGTGCTTTGTGGGATCTTGTGTTAGGATGGAGGGCATTGCATTCTACCAGGTGGGTACTGTGGAGTTTGTGTTGGGGGTGAGGGGAGGTGCTGGTGACTATGGTCAGTGCTGCAAGTCCCCCTTCCCACCCAGCCAGCCAGATATCCCACCATGGAACGTGCTTGCATTGCAGGGAGTGTAAGTTGTCTCTCAGGATGTCAGTCAGTGGTGTCCTGCTGTTTGTTGGTGCACAGTTGGCAGCAGGGCCTTGTGCTCCCCACAGCAGTAGCCAGTGTCAGCCATCTTGTGAGTCCTTCTCCACTCCCTGTGATGTGAGCATGGTTCAGGGTGGTGTTGATGGGCCAGTTGTGAGGCTGAGCTATGTCTGTGACTACGACTCCCATCATGCTATTGCCTCCACCCCCTTCCCAGCATGCCCATGCTTCCTTCCTTTTGACTCTGCTTCCCTGTGGGGTGGGCTGGCTGTGCTGACAGGATGGCTGGGAGTGTTGTCCTGGCAGTTGTTTGGCTAAGAGTCCCAAGAGTGTCCCTGTGCTTCACACAACATAACCCAGGGTGGTGGTGCTTTGTGGGATCTTGTGTTAGGATGGAGGGCATTGCATTCTACCAGGTGGGTACTGTGGAGTTTGTGTTGGGGGGGGGTGAGGGGAGGTGCTGGTGACTATAGTCAGTGCTGCAAGTCCCCCTTCCCACCCAGCCAGCCAGATATCCCACCATGGAACGTGCTTGCATTGCAGGGAGTGTAAGTTGTCTCTCAGGATGTCAGTCAGTGGTGTCCTGCTGTTTGTTGGTGCACAGTTGCCAGCAGGGCCTTGTGCTCCCCACAGCAGTAGCCAGTGTCAGCCATCTTGTGAGTCCTTCTCCACTCCCTGTGATGTGAGCATGGTTCAGGGTGGTGTTGATGGGCCAGTTGTGAGGCTGAGCAATGTCTGTGACTACGACTCCCATCATGCTATTGCCTCCACCCCCCTTCCCAGCATGCCCATGCTTCCTTCCTTTGACTCTGCTTCCCTGTGGGGTGGGCTGGCTGTGCTGACAGGATGGCTGGGAGTGTTGTCCTGGCAGTTGTTTGGCTAAGAGTCCCAAGAGTGTCCCTGTGCTTCACACAACATAACCCAGGGTGGTGGTGCTTTGTGGGATCTTGTGTTAGGATGGAGGGCATTGCATTCTACCAGGTGGGTACTGTGGAGTTTGTGTTGGGGGTGTGAGGGGAGGTGCTGGTGACTATGGTCAGTGCTGCAAGTCCCCTTCCCACCCAGCCAGCCAGATATCCCACCATGGAACGTGCTTGCATTGCAGGGAGTGTAAGTTGTCTCTCAGGATGTCAGTCAGTGGTGTCCTGCTGTTTGTTGGTGCACAGTTGCCAGCAGGGCCTTGTGCTCCTCACAGCAGTAGCCAGTGTCAGCCATCTTGTGAGTCCTTCTCCACTCCCTGTGATGTGCGCATGGTTCATGGTGGTGTTGATGGGACAGTTGTGGGGGGCAATATGTGTGACTGCGACTCCCATGATGCTATTGGCTACACTGACTTGGCCAGCATACACAGAATTCCTTCCTTTGAGTGGTCTTCACTGTGTGTTGGTGTTGTTGTGGTGGCTACATGTGTGGATGTGTGTGTTAGTTCTATTTGTGCCACTGCCTAGCTGTAGTTGTGGTTGTGTTTGTACATGTGTTGGCACAGTTGGATGTGACTTTTTTGATGGCATGTGTTGTGTTTATCTGACTGACATACACATTTTGGGATGATTCTGTTCTAGTTGCTGTGTAATTGCTATGAGTGCATGGTTTGACTCTCCCCTTGACAGTGATGTGTGTGTGTTTTGTGGCAGTATATTGTGTACATTTGTTGTGTACTCACTCAGGCTCTGGGATGTCCTCTAGTCCATATATGCTCACTGGCGGTAGGATGGCCCGCACCTTCTCCTCCCAGGGCCTGAGGTATATTGGCTTGGCAGGAGGGCCACTGCCGGTGTGTTGGCTGTTGATGTAGTCTTGCTTCAGCAGTTTCCGTACCCTCCTGCGCACGTCATACCACCTGTTCTGGATGTCGGTCTTTGTGCGCCGACATGGTGATTGGGCGTTCACCCTGTTGATGATCCTCTCCCACATCTTGGTTTTCTGCGACATGGGGGTCTGTTGGACCAATGTGCCAAACAGCTGTGGCTCTACCCTGAGGATCTCGCTCTACCAGGACTTCCAATTCACAATCTAGGAACTTGTGATTCTTCTTGGGGGCATGGTGATGGGTGGTGATGGTGGGTGATGTGTGTGTTGGTGTGCAGGTGAGGGTGTGTGGGTGTGTGTTGTGCTGGGTGTATGTGAGGTAGGTATTTGTTGGTGTGCTGCTGGTGTGTGGCTTGTGTGAGGGATGAGCTGTGGGTGTGTGGTTGCTTTCTCTTGGGTGCTGGCAGTGGAATGGCATTTGCAAAGGCTCATGGTAGTGATTTGTGTCCTTTATATAGGTGGAGTTGTGGGTGTGTCTTTGTTCTCTGTCCCCACCCCCCCAGTATTTATTGGCTTGGTAATTGCTTGTTTGGCCTTTTTTGGTTGATTTTTCCTTTGTGCTGTTTGTGTATGTTGGAAACGTTCTTGTGACCGAGTCGGACCCTGCATTGGTCTCGTACGGTGTTTTCCGCTTCGCTCACGCTGTGTTTGTGCAGTTTTGTATGCTGCGTACGCTGGCCGGTCGCGGTGTATTGTGTTGCTTCGGCCCGGTTTTGTATGCGTGTCGGTCGTACGGCTTGTCCTCCGTCCGACTCGGTCGTGTTTTTCGCGCCTTGCATCGTACTTTGCGGGTTGGAGTTGGCGGGTACGATTCGGTCGGATTTGTTCCGGGTGCGTGTCGGTCGGTTGGATTCGC
>CAWUFW010030806.1:0-16579 GCA_963921515.1 Calotriton arnoldi
GCTTCCGCCCGACATCGTAATGGGCCCCTTAATGCTTTGCTACATGGTTTATACCTACACCCAAGAAAAGGTGAAAGATAATAAGACACATTGGAAATGTAGCAAATACTATTCAACTGCATGTTATGGTCGAGCTACAACTATAGATAACAACGTTGTGAATGTTAGAGAGCACAACCATCCACCCAATGTGACAGAATTAGAAGTAAGGGAAGCCTTAGAAATAATTCGAGAAGCAAGCACAGGCTCCCAACAGACAAGCACTGAAATCTTGAAAAATGTGTTGACAAAAGTACCGGAACATGTCACAGGACAATTGCCCTCTATCCCCAACTTGAAACAATTAATCGCTAAAACTAAAAGAGCTTCCGATCCAACTCCACCCACCCTCAAACCTTTCAAGAAATTGAAATACTGCCTGAATATACTATTACCCACAAAGAGGACAAATTCTTGATATATGACAACAAAAGTAAAGATAAAAGAATTCTTGTTTTTGCAATCGAATAATAACTTGCAAAAATTGAAACACTGTGAAACATGGATGATGGACGGAACTTTTAAAGTGTGTCCAAAACCATTTTACCAACTTTACACCATTCATGGTGAATTTCAGGAAACTAATATTCCCTTCATTTATGCATTGCTGCCAAATAAAATAATCCCACCTATATTGAACTATTAACAACAATAAAAGAATTAACTGATAATTATTATCCCCAAAGGATAATAATAGATTTTGAACTAGCTATGATTCAAGCTATTCTTAAAATATACCCACATACTGCAATTCAAGGGTGTTACTACCACTTTAATCAAAGTATGTGGAGACACCTCCAAAAATCTACCTTAAGTATAGAGTACTCTACTAACAGCAACTCTTTGCATATCAAATTAAAAATTGATTGCACTAGCATACGTGACCTAACAGAAGTAGCAAATTATTAGAACTTGTTAATAGATAGTCCTTTACTACCGCATTAATGAAACAAAATTAAGTCCCTTGTTAGATTACTTTGAGGACACCTGGGCTGGGGAGGTTGCATCGCTCAGGTCACTGTAGACAACCAAAATTCCAAATTCTCTGGTGGAATGTCTACGCCAGCACTAGAAGGATGTTGCATAAATGACTTCCAGTGCCACAATAGGGAGAGGGCAACCAACACTATCACAATACTAATACAATCAATATAAATTAAGAACAAAGGGTCTATTAGGATGGCGGTCGGATTGCCACCGCCGGGCCGGGCGGTGGACAAATGCCCGGCGGTGGTCATCCGCCCGCGATCGCAACACTAAAAACCACCGGTCCAATTAGCATGGCGTGGAATGGAACGGTACCACGGCGGTCGCGATTGTCCGTGCTGCCACTTTTCCGCCACATGGCAGTCCATGCACGCTTGCCTGGCGCGGAGCTGGACCGCTACAAATGGGGCTATACAGGAATCAAGCGCCGCCGTGCAGATCACCGACGCTGGCGGTAGCCAAGCCTGTCCTTGCAGCGGTGGAACCCGCCATGCAAAAGACATGCGGAAAATGTCTCCAGGGGGCCCATTGCGGCCCCCAATGTGTTGTGGGGGTGTGTGGGCTGCACTGGAGAGTACCCATGGTACCCTGCATGTCCTGTACCAGGTGGCAGGCACTGTGCAGTGCCTGCCACGTCAGTGCATGCGATATGCAGGACATGCTGGTTTGGACATCGCTGCGGGTGCTGCTGGCAGCAGCACCGCCGCAATGTTAGATGCCGCGATCCGACCGCACGGTCGGTATGTCGACTGTGGAGCATCCTAATGGGTACCAGCGGTTATGCCGCAGTCCTGAGCGGGCGGTCGCTTTCCCGCTACCATGGCGGTCGGAGTGATTTTCCGACCGTCATCTTATGACCCCCAAAAGTTACCAAGAGCTCAGAGTGGAACAATCTCTGGGCAAAATAGAACCAAAACTGAGTAAACAAACAATTGTATGTGCGAATACATCTAACAAAAAACGAGAATGTATCCAAATATACAAGGTCTAGAATACATAGACATGATAGCAAAATCTATTCTTTAATGTAAAACAAATATCAAACACTAAAAACATATCAACACGCACAAAGTATTTTTATTTTTATATTAGTTAAATTATGTCATGAAATTTTCTATATAACTCAATATCATATGACATAATATAACTAATAAAAAAATGAAAATCACAAATAAACATTGCCCACCCTCAATAATATTAAAAACAACTTACAGTTGTGTAGCTGTAGAATATCCTCAAATAGATGAAATAAAAAACAATCCAAAGCAAAAATAATCCATGTAGTAATGAAATACCCCAAAAAATGTAAAAATACAACTGTAGATAAAAAATCCAACGCAGCAATCCTCTCGATAAAGGAACCATAAAAACCCGAAAATATTTAGCTGTAAAAAACGCTCCAACAACCCGATCAAAAAAGGAAATGTATAGCAACTTGTTTTAAAACAAGAAACCACAATTTCCTTTATTTAAAAAAAAAAAACAACTCCATCTGTTCACCGAAGCCCGAACCTGTAAATAGAAGGAAACAACACCCACCCATAACAAATATATAAACCCACAAATCGAAATAACAACATATAATAAATATAAACACACATAGTAAAATAATAAGTAAAATTACATTGCATTCTAATAACATTCGATAGTAAATAAAACACGAAATCACTAACCTACGTAAACAACACGTAACTTTCGTAAAAACGTTTAAATAACACTTTTACAAATACATTGACACTACCACTAACTTAACACTACCTTAAAAATAACTTAAAAGTAAACTTACTGGAACGGAGACGAAGCAGCTCCCAACCGCGAGGTTCCGTCTTCATAAATGACCCAAACAACGAAGTAGATAGTTCAAAAAGTGAATAAAGGAAAATAAAATGGCGGCATAATTAAAACAAAAATAGGACTAACTCCCCATAGGAATGAATGGAAAATAATAAAAAATGCTTTAAAAATGTATAAAAATGTATATCTATATTTTTTTAAACAATGTTTAAAATAAACATATAAAAAATGTAAAATATACATTAATTATTTTATTATAAAAAATTATAATATAATAATTAATGTATATTAAAGTATATGTTTATTACATACACTTTTAATTTCCAAATATTATACAAATGTTCAAAAATATATATGTACTTTTCAAAATATCAATGGAAAAATTTGTAAATTATTTAACATACTAAATTTTATTTTATTAAAATAAAATTTAATATGCTATATAATAAAACATAATGTAATAAAATGTACAATGTATATATATTCCAACTCCTGAACTTTTGTAAATTATGATATAAAAATGTAAAAAAAGTTGATGACAAATATTTAGATGTTTGAATTAAAAAATATTAAACAATACAAAAGATACTGTATATTAATGTAAAATTTATACTGTTTTACTTTACCATTATATATGTATACCAAAAAATGTAAAATGTTTAAAAACTGTCAAATACATTTGTACATCAATGTAATAAAATATAATTTGTTGAACATATCTAAACAAATGTTACAATATCCTAATAAAATGTGAAAAAACATAACAAGGTGTATTATTTCTTGCAATGTTGTAATAAATTGTAAATAAAAATTAAATGTCATAATTTACTATTCTAACTGCAACTCCAAAAAAACATATGGGAAAGTGCTGGATGGTAAACCATAATAATTTACTATTCCAACTCCAAATCCAATTAAACTCTGGGAAAGTGCTGGATAGTAAACCATAATAATTTACTATTCTAACTCCAAATCCAATGAAACTCAGGGAAAGTGCTGGATAGTAAACCATAATAAATTACTATTCTAACTCCAAATCCAATGAAACTCAGGGAAAGTGCTGGATAGTAAACCATAATAAATTACTATTCTAACTCCAAATCCAATGAAACTCTGAGAAAGTGCTGGATAGTAAACCATAATAAATTACTATTCTAACTCCAAATCCAATTAAACTCTGAGGAAAGTGCTGGATAGTAAACCATAATAATTTACTATTCTAACTCCAAATAAATATAAATTAGTAAACAATAAATATTTAATATCCACCCTTTCATTTACAGTATGAATAAATATATATACTTAAAACTATATATATGAAATTACTAGAAATTTTCTTTCTACATTTAAAAATAAAAAATTTAAATGATAAAAAAATGAAAATCCTTTATTATTATTAGTATTTTTACAAATTTGAAATATAAATATTTTTTTTATATTAAACTATTTCATTATTAATTAGATAAATATTAAATAATTCTAATAATTACAAAACATTTCCAAATATATTTTAAATATTATAAAAATAAAATATTTATCTACATTTACATTAAGATTTTTATAAATTTCTCTTTAAAATTTAAATTAATATATTTTGACTTCTAACAAATATATTATCTTCATATATTTTATAATTAAATGTGTAACATCCAAATATTAAATTAATTAATTTCGAGAATGTTCAATATTTAATGATTTTGTTTTAAAAATAATAAATATTTAAATTTATCTCAGGGAAAGTTGGAGAGTAAACCATAATAAATTACTATTCTAACTCCAAATCCAAATAAACTCATGGAAAATACTGGATAGTAAACCATAATAATTTACTATTCTAACTCCAAATCCAATTAAACTCTGGGAAAATGCTGGATAATAAACCATAATAATTTAGGGGCCCATTACGATACCCGGCGTAAAAAAATCCGCCAGGCATGGAAGCGGCAAAAATCCGCCCGCACACACCGTCTGAACACCGACCACGCCATTACGATTACACAAACCGAAAACCGCCATCGGCGGAAAAATCACACAAAATACCGCCCGCCATCGTCCGAGTCGGAGTCAAACCGCCCGCCACGGACGGAAACACGCACGACAACACAAAACCGCCCGCCCTCACGGCCGACACACCGCACGTGAAATTACGATCGCACCGACATGAGCGCGGGAAACCCACAAATATACCGCCCGCCAGCGCAAACAACGCCGATGAGAATCGACACGGCAGAAGCCATGGCGCCAACGTACCTGCACAGAAACCATCCGCTCACAAAACCAATAGCACACAACATGGCCAACAAGTCCACACAGCAAGGCACGCACAAATACACAAGCACAGTACACATCCCGAAAACACCCCCCGGACAAACAAAAACTACAAAGGCCAGAACCCCAGACACAACACACCTGAAAACAACAGACCATGAGGACACACCCACATAGGTGAGTACAAAAGCAGCACTCCCACAGACCACAACCCCTTGCTACATTGCAAACCAGAGAGGAGAGGAGAGGACACAGTGACACAGCAAGGACAGCAGCACACCACAGAAACGCACACATCACAACCACCACCACCACCACCACCACCACCAAACACCTGCACCACAAACCCCCTGCACATTACACAACACACACCGCACCAGCACCACAAACACCATGGCACCACAAAGAATGCCCAAGTTCACGCCCATTGAGCTGACGGTCATGGTCGACGAGATCATCAAGGTGTACCCACAAATCTATGGGAACATGGTCCAGCACACACCACTAGCCACCAGAAACAGAATGTGGAACCGGATCGTAGACCAGGTCAATGCAGTCGGGACCCTGCCCAGGAACAGAGGTGAAATAAACAAACGTTGGAATGACGTCAAGAGCCTGGTCAAGAAGAAGGAGGGCAAAAACAGAGAGCTGGCTGCCGTCACTGGCGGAGGGAATCCCGTGCTCTTCAAGACCTTCAAAGCGTGGGAGGAGAAGGTGCGAGTCATAATACATCCGGAGATCCTCGCCGGATTAGCAGGGGGAGTGGAGGCTGGTAAGTACAAACTAATGTATACCAGCACACCGCTATGTACTCACATGCGCAACTACCATGCCACAGCTCCCAGGGACAAACACCCCCATGTCCAGCACACAATACACAACACATCACACACACATGCAACAGACACCACCACACACAGCCCAAACCGAACAACTGTAAGATGCGTGGGGACATGTGTACACTCAGCCAGCCACGTAACCACCAACAGGTCCCCAAATATGCCAGAAGCGCCACAACGAGCACCCACCACACCCATGTGTCCGCCACAGCTGCACTAACCGACAAGTAACAGGTAAGTGGCAGGAACACAAAGTGCAGTGGGTGGGACGGTGGACAGCCCAAGTACAACACACACCAGGCCCCTAGTCCCACAGCACAGCAAGGAGGAGCATCCCCCACACCCCACAGCCACGTGTCAGCCACCGCAGTGCACAACGACAGCCGAAAGGCAGACATCACGGTCCACAGCAATCGGTGTCAGTGGGTGTCCAGCCACCCCCACGACCCACAACACCCCCCACCCCCACAGACCTGCAACATGGAGCACCCCCGCTTAGAGCCATGTGGCATCCAGTACAGTGCACGCACGAACAACTTGCAGGTGGGAAACTGGACAGGGCTGGATTACTGGAGGCATGAGGACCATAACACGACCAACACATGGGACATGTCACGTAGCAGACGAACACGCAGCACCGCCCACCGTCACGAACAAGTGAACAATGTGCACACGGACATGAACAACAGACTCACACCCCACATGACCCATCACAGACATAGCAACACCCAAGGAGCCACGTCTGCATGCACAAGCCACACTGAATATAGTCCCACACGGCAGCCACTGTGCAACTCATCACACACAACCGAAACACCATTGAAGTCCTGTCCATGTAGCCCCTACTGCCTGTCAACCACACACCCCACAACTACGCCTATGTAAGACAAACAACACTAGACGCAACAGAGCGGAACAACATAAATGCACACGAACACCACTGAACCCATCAAACTCACTGACACACCATGCACATACAACATACCATCCATCCCATCCGTCAGCCCCAGTCTCATGAAAGGCATGTCATCCGCACAGCTGCCACACATACAGCAGTCACGCTAAGATACATGCCCATGACCAACCATGTGCCAGAAGTCAATGAAGCGCACAACACACTGTGAGCAACAACACACAACATGGGCCACACCCCCCGAGCACTGCAGTGATGCACATGGCACAGGGCAGCACGCACACCAAGGAGATGGGACAACTGCAATACGTTGGCTGGCACACAACCATCACTCACTCATAACGATGCGTCCAATGCCATGTCCAGTAATCACAACAGACAGCAAATATGCAGGCCATGTCAAGCATGCACACACCTCAAACCATGCACTGTCATGCTGCCACAACACATGTCACGTTCGGCACCCATGGCTCACAGCATGTACCCCAAAAGCATATTCCCTCCCAAATGCGAATCTGGGGCATGGCCCCCATGTTGCCATATGCGTTCCTAAGCGTTCCATTTGAACCCCAAAGCATATTCCCTCCCAAATGCGAATCTGGGGCATGGCCCCCATGTTGCCATATGCGTTCCTAAGCGTTCCATTTGAACCCCAAAAGCATATTCCCTCCCAAATGCGAATCTGGGGCATGGCCCCCATGTTGCCATATGCGTTCCTAAGCGTTCCATTTGAACCCCAAAAGCATATCCCCTCCCAAATGCGAATCTGGGGCATGGCCCCCATGTTGCCATATGCGTTCCTAAGCGTTCCATTTGAACCCCAAAAGCATATTCCCTCCCAAATGCGAATCTGGGGCATGGCCCCCATGTTGCCATATGCGTTCCTAAGCGTCCCATCTGAACACCAAAAGCAAAGTACAAACCAGACCCAGGATGGGCCAGGAGCCCGCATACACCAGAGTCACAATAAGTAGGGGCACAGCAACACACCCATCGGCATGGCCAATCCGTCCCATGCCACATGTGCACAGCACACAGTCCCATTGCCAAGCACACACAACTACAGATGCTACAGCCACACACACGCCTCCGGGAAACCCATGTACGAGATTGCACGAACTGTTAATGTCAGACGACAAATACATACTTCGCCAGGTGCAACACAATAACAAATCTCATTCTCTCCACAGGTGACGAACTGCTGGATGCTGGGGATGGAGCCAGCAGCCAGCACAGCCAGCCTACAAGCCCCCAACGAGGACACACGGATCTGGAGGATCTGTCCTCCTCTTCGGACACGGACCACCAAGCAGGCCCATCTGGTGTGGCAGGGCCCAGCCGCTCCCCAGGACCCCTCCTACCCACCAACCCATCATCCAGGGCTGCTGAACATTCCCAGCCCCCTGCTGCCACTGTCGTTGCGGCCACACCCACGGTCATTGCGGCCACTACCACTGCCGCAACCGCCACCATCGCCGCACCGACCACCACCGCCGCCACCACCACCACGTCTTCGCTGGCACCAGCCCCAGCGCAGGTGGTGGCCCGGCCGACTGGATCCACCCTGGGAGCCACAGCGAGGACCGTGGTGAGCAATGTGGCTAGTGGGCAGGCCGGTGGCAGCAGGACTGGTAGGAGGAGCAGGGTCAGGGAAACGCCAGCCTCCCCTGGGAGCCATGCCCTGCCTCAAATGGCCAGAGTCCTTGGGGCCTATGAAGAGGCCCAAGGACAATGGGTCCGGTCTGCTTCAGACACGCGTGAGGTGCTGGGGGTGCTGAGGTCCATGGACGCCCGTATGGGCCAAATCGTGGACCTCATGGGCCAGCTGGTGGTGGCGGTGAGGTCACAGCCAGGGACAGCAGCTCCCCCTCCGCCACCACCTGCCGGGGCGCGAGGGTGGAGCAGCAGTGTCCAGTTCCCCTGCGTCCACAGCCAGTGAGCACACCTCAACCACCAGCATGTCGCAAGCAGGCACCCCCTCGCAAAGCGTGGAAGGGGCCGTCCGAAGTGGAAACAGATCTCCCGGGAGGACTTCGCACGCTCCAAACGCAAGTGAGGCAGCCAGCCAGCCTTCCGCCAGCCTTCCTTGACCAGCCACTGCATTGACTTGGACTACGATCCCACTCCACACAGCCATCTGGATGGCATGTGTGTGTTGGACTATGGACATAGAACCAGTGGGTACACCCTGAGCATCACGCAGCCATGACCGACAGCTCATTGTCACTGCACGCACCACTTTTGTCATCACCTTACACACAATCACATGTCACAGTTTGTAATAAATGCACCTTTTTCACTAACTGCTGTTTGTGCCCTGTGTTTTATTTGTACGGAATACAACGGCCACCTTGGGCGGAAAGGCACCTGATGCGTGGCATGGCAATTGAATCCGGAGGGCCTGTAGGGACCTAGGGGTGGGAGACAGAACAGGAGCACATTCAATGAGTGTGTCACACACCCATCACACAGTACATGTCAACAACTACAAGCAATGTACACACATCGCACAGAGCAATAGGGCACAATGCCACAGCCACCAACAGTGGCATACTACCCTGGCCATGGAGCGTTGACACACAGCACGCAGTGAACAAACGGCCACCCTGACACAGCACACACACACCTGCACAGATACAGCCACATCAGCCGTCGTACATGGACACTCACCGTCAAGTGAAGTAGCGGGCGATGAGCTGCTGCCGCACATTACCAGCTTCCTCCTCTCCGCTGTCCTCCTCACTCGAGCTGTCCTGGTCTGCGGGCTGGGGCCCTGGTTGATCTCCGTCATCCACGATGAGGGGGATCTGCTTCCGAATGGCCAGATTGTGCAGCATGCAGCACGCCACCACTATCCGGCACACCTTCTGTGGGGAGTACGCCAGCGCACCCCGGTGCGGTCCAGGCACCTGAACCTGGACTTGAGGAGGCCAAAGGTACGCTCGACCACACGTCTGGTCCTCCCATGTGCCTCATTGTAGCGATCGTCTGCTGGGGTGCGAGGATTCCTCAATGGACTGAGCAGCCATGCCCCATTCGGGTACGCAGAGTCACCTGGGTGTGAGGGACACAGAGAACCGTTGCAATTCCAACTGGACAGGGGACAGCATCGCACAACCAGCACGCTACACCACTCCACATACTCACCGACAATACAGGCACGATCCTGTTGCATATTGGACATCAGTCGTGGCAAGATGCTGTTGCGCATTATGTGTGCGTCATGGGCCGAGCCTGGGAACTTTGCACACACGTGGGTGATCACCATGTCCGCAAGGCACACCACTTGCACATTCAGGGAGTGCGTGTGCTTCCTGTTGCGGTACTAGGTGCTCAGTGGCCTGTGGTGGAACAAGGCCGACATGTGTGCAGTCAATGGCTCCAACGACGTGTGGGATTCTGCCAAGGGCATAGAATGCACCCTTCACTGCCGCCAATTCACGAGCCCTGGGGAAGCGGATGTACCTGTTTCGGTACAGCATCATGGCTGCCAGTACATCCCTCAGCACCTTGCTGAACATGGGCTGGGACATCCCTCCTCCAATGCCCACTGTGTGCTGGAATGACCCAGTGGCGAAGAAATGCATGGCGGCCATCACCTTAGCCGTGGGGGTGACAGCAGTCGGATACACCCTGCGGGGACGGAGATGGGGTTCTAACATGGCACACAGTCGATGCAGGGTTGGCCTGTCCAGCCGAAACTTCCTAATAACCTCTGTATCGTCCATGTCCGCCAGCAATTGGTATGGGCGGTCAATGTTCGGTCTCCGCCTAGGGACAATGGCAGAGGACACATGTCAAAGCAACACGACACATAGCAATTTCGCATACACATCACTGACATGACTGAGCAAGCACATGAGCCACAGCCCAGCTGTCAAGCTGGGACGGCACGGCCACAATACACTTACACAGGTCTCCCAACAATGGCAATGGCTAGTGATACGAACCACTGCCATGTGCATGCACATGGGGATCTAGGCCCCAATGACTTGCGGGGCGTGCTGATGGGGACTGACTGCATATCCGTCAAGCGGCAACGCCACGGCAACATGAATGTCTGCTGAGCATGGAACTGCTTCCCGCGGCTGGATGAGTATGGCACACGACGACGACGTGTGGGCACAGGCTGAGCGGCCAAAACAAGTGGGACCTGTGGCACGAGGGGATATGAGACAGTAGTAGGTGTCAGCACTGCACCCTATGTACAGCACTGTACGGATCACACCTCCCGAAACATTGACAGGTGTCCACATT
Organism: Calotriton arnoldi; assembly: GCA_963921515.1. Taxonomy (NCBI): domain Eukaryota; kingdom Metazoa; phylum Chordata; class Amphibia; order Caudata; family Salamandridae; genus Calotriton; species Calotriton arnoldi. Next base: position 11,098 of record CAWUFW010030806.1, read on the forward strand.
GACAGCCCCATGCCAAGACGGCTGTGTGCTTGCAGTCACACGTCACAGGTGAGAGGTTACATTGCACGTGCCAGGTGGCAGACGTACATAGTGGGAGCTGGCATGTGTGTGCATGTGTCTCCTGTTCAGGATCCACCAGATGGGCGCTGACTCTGTACTGACCATTGGACACAGCATGTTCCGTGGAAGGCTTGTGTGTGTGGGATGGTGGCACTGGATGTGCCTCCGTTGGGTGGGGGCCATGCACAGGGCGGGTACGTCGATGATTGCGCATTGTTGGTCACGGTGGGTGCACCAACTGAAGATGTGTTGCCCTGTGTTCAATTCCTATGTCCGCATGATGATGGACTGTAGATGTGGGCAGACTACACATTGGTCGATGTGCTGTCTATATGCATGTGCCTTCACACCAGGCACAGCTGCCCCTGCACATGTGACCCCTGCTGGACTCGCTGCTGGGTCTGTGGAGCTGATGCACCTTCTGCGCGTGGGGCGGACAGCTCTCCTCACTTCCCTCATTGCGCATGTCATGACTTTGCCGCAGGTGACATGGATCATGGAGGGCCCACATGTACGCGTGGGTAGGCTACACATGATTGTACACTGGTCGCCACCCCCAGTCAGTGTTTCGAATGGGAAGGTTGTCGTGCTGGTGGTATGTTCGATGTGGCGGATGGGCGGGCCTAGGTGCGGGCTTACATTCCGGACATGGGGGGTAGTTGGATTGGCGACTAGTTGCAGTACACACGGGACACGTCTCTTCCTTTCCACATCTGGGTCATCCCTTGTACTTACTGACAGTGACACAGTCATCTTCGCCCCAGCCCTCATGTCCTCCCCTCGCTCCCCCAATATGCATGCTCACCTGCGAGGCTAGCGCCTGCACAGGCAGCCCCAAGCTCGCACCAGAGAGGGCAAGGAGTGTATGTGTGGGTCCAGTTGCACGAGTGGGCTGTCTCAGGGTATGATGTGTGGCGGGACGCCCGTCCACCTGCGTGGTGCTCCCAAATGGAGACCCGGCCTGCATGGACTATGCATCACAGTCTTCGCCTTCCGGATCCGCCACCTGCGACACCCAGTGGCTGTGGCTGCCCTTGCGGCCAGGCCGCGTCCGTCTGCGGCTGATGGCCCACACATTCACTCTTTGGCCTCTCTGGGGAGGGCTCGGGGTGGTGGCGCACGCGCTTGCACTTAGTCGCAATGGCATGTGGCGTGGTTGGTATGATGGGCAATGGATGGGATGGTGCGAGCCACCTCCCCGTGACGTCAGTGCTGCTCGTGCTGTGGTGCGTCCCCCTACACTTCCATTTGACTTGTGCCATGCTGAGACGTTGAGGTTCTATTGCCTGCGTGATATGACCAGGGAGGAGCGCGAGGAGACTCTCTCACACACCATGCTCCACTGCCATCCCGTGCCCTGTATCGCCTGTGCGGATTGACTATGTTGGGGTTACACCTGGTCGACTGGGGCTGTGTGTGCCTTGTCAAGGGGCATGGCGGGCGCACAACAGGATCCAGCTTGTCCACAGAGGGTGGGCTGAGGTGCGCCTGGTACCGCTTTGTACGTGTGCCCGGCTGCTGTGCACACACGTGTTCACTCCCCCGACAGGTGTCCTCTCACGATGCCCAGGGAAGCGGTGGTGTACTGTTCATGACCCCTCCCAACACGGGCGTGCTCCAACTTGGCATGTGCGCATCTACCCGTCACACCCACCCACCTGAGCACTGCGTCCATACGACTTCACACGACACATGTGTGTCTTCCACAGTTGTGCTACTCATTTGCGTTGACATCCAATACCAGTGGACTACATGGTCATGTCACGACTGCCGTGTACTTCACATACTCTCATCCTCTCTCATTCGTACTTGTGAAATGAGTCAGCGGAGACAGTTTTGGTTTCAAACATTATATTGAGTCTTCTGTCCTCTGTGATGCAGTATAGTGGACACTACTGGCAGCGGAATACATGTTGAGGATATACTGAGCATGATTGCAAATGGGATAGGGTGTGGGGTTACATGTGATTGGCTGTTGCATGTGGGATGTGGGCTTCAGAGTGACATCTGCTTGGCCAAGGCTGTGCTAATGTACATTTACGTATAGCTGCGGAGCTGCGGACTTTGACACTAGACGGTATACATGTAGCCTACCAGACCGCTTGGCATCATGGGCACAGTCCATCTCAGTTCCATGTGACAGGTTTGCTGCGGTTGTTCCTCATGCACGCGTGCATGTGAGATGACATCAGGGCATGTGCTTGCGGTGCATGCAGCGGCGTGCCACTTGTTGTTGCACTGTGGTGGTTACTGGACATGTCACAGTCACTGGGGTCGTGTTGTTGTTGTATGCACTTGTCGTCCATGCAAAGGTCCTGGTATGGGATTCCCGGGGCGGGGGTGGGAGGGGTGCAGCACCCACAGACTCCAGGCGACCTATTCATGTCCACTGAGCGGTGTGTGTGTCCATGGGCGCTGGATCCATGTTGTGTCCTGGTTGTTCGTGCAGTTCCGTCCATGTGGGTGCGATACACAGAGCCCATGCCACTGCCTCCCACGATGCATGCGGTGTTCCTGGATGTGATGGGGAACAGTGTGCATGTCCCGGTCATATCCGATGTCATGGCGATGTCGTTGATGGTGTGGTTACAGTTGCCGGTCGTTTGGTATGGCTGTTGTGGTGGTGACTGGCCAGTCCGTGCGGAAGCTAAGCATGGGTGCGGGGTTGGACATCATAGGTCACTCGGGGAACCTGCGTTGTGGTCCGACGAATTGACAGGTTGTCAGGTATGCGATGCCGTCCAGCAGGGCTTCCATGTCATTGGTGGTGTACATGTTTGCCAGCCAATGTAGCGGATGGTGGCTGTCAAGGTGTTGTTCGTAAGTTGTCCCTTGGAGGACCATGATGGGGCATGCTGGGTGACATTCGATGTAGCTGTCTCCTCGATGATCCGTCGTGTGGAGGCACAGTGGTCCCATTTCAGTGCGGGTGCGATGTTGGCCACATACGCCATGCCCCCATAGGCAGAGCAGGCCCTGTCGTGTGCGTCCAGAGGGAGGAGTAGTGGTAGCAGGTCCGCCTTCAGACATGCCGGGTTGGAGAGGCATATCTCGACGGGATGCTGGTAGGGACACCTCCGACAGTAGAAGACGGGCATGACGCAGCTGAACAATGTGATGCGGTAAGTCAGGTCGGTAACTCTACGTTCAGCAGGGACAGGAGATCGCATCCCAATGTATGGAACAGGTTGGTTTTGTACAGCTTGAGCTGTTCGGCGTAGTTGGGTAGGTGTGTTGCGGTTGCCATTTCGCAGCGGTTCGTTGAGGTGGCGTGCTCCGGCTGTGTGTGCAGTCTGCAATGTGCACGCTCCGAGGTTGCTGTGAGCTCTGTGTAGTCGTAGGGGAGACAGGACTTGTGTTCTGTTGGCTTGTTTGGAGGACACGGGCCCTCTTCCCACATGCTTCTCAGACAGTTCAAGGTCAGTGATGTGTGACTCCTTCCAATTAACTTGCATGTGGCCGACATGGGGGAGTGTTTTCTTCTTTCTTCCCCGTCCGTTGTGTGCTTCTGTGATATGCGCTATCTGCCCTGTGGCTCGGTCTCCTCGGCATGCCTGTGTTGGTCTATTCTTGGACAATGGCTGTATTCACCGGCTTCTGTCGTAGGGGCTGTGGTTTCGGAGTTGGAATGGAAGGTCATTCAGTGCTGTCTGCTCTCCCTTGTGTGGGCGGCAGGCTGCCTTTCCGCTCTGCGTTGGGCCTTGTGTGTGAATGTTATTCTTGGGCCACCTGTTGTCGGTCCCCGGGCTCTTTGGTGTTCCGTTTTATATGTCTTGTTCATATGTGCAGGGTGGTATGGGTGTTTCAGTGTGGTACTGGCGTGCCTCTTCCCGAAGGGGCCCTGCTTCTCCTAGTTGGTGTTGCCGCCGCTGTGTGCTACGCCATGTTTGTTACACTGGGGTGTGTCCTGCTGTTGCGTGACTTCACTGACATGTGTGCGCCGGTTGTGTGGCGTTAGGGTGTTGTCCGTGAATTGGGCGTTGGGGACATGTCTGTGGCAGGCCTGTCACGTGTCATGTGCGTTCGAGGTGGGGCTGATGTGTGTGCTGCTTGGTTGTGTCCCTGTGTCTGTGTGCGACGCATGCATGGCGCTGCGGTTGGCCTCTGCGTTGTGCGCATGTGTGGCGGCGTCATCGGCGCCTTGGGGCCGTGACGGGGTGGTTGGTTCCTAGTCCCAGGTGGTGTGTACACATGTGTTCCGCGATGTTACGATTTGGCCTGTGTGGTCATATGTGGATGCAATGGTGGATGTGTTGTGTACACCGCGCTGGTGGGGGTGCTCGCTTTTTCCGCCCTTGCACTGTGTGCGCTGTTTGCGTGCACTTGTTGTGTGTGTGCCTACCTGCGTCTCCGCGGTACGTTGCGTCCTTGGTGGTGCATCAGCAGAAGCATGGGGAGGGCCTGCAGTGCTGGATTCATGCTCGGGGAGCCGCTTCTTCGTTGTCCGTGCTCGGCATCCGTGTTACCGCTTCGGTTTGTCGTACGGCATCTCTTGGCCGTGGGAGCCGTTTGTTTCGGTGCATCGTAATTTATGCGCCGGGCGGGACGTGTTTCAGCCGGACGGTGTGTGCCAGCTAGCTGCGCCGCTACGTGTACGGGCGCACTTTGATGGCGGACGGTGTTGCTGGCTTGCCGGGCGGTGCTTGGCCTACTTTTCGCATCGTAATTGGACGGGCGTGTGGACTGCTGCGTGCCGGCGGTAACTGGTGCTTTTTGCATCCGCCAGCACTGGCGGTGGTGCTTCCGCCCGCCAATACGTCATGTGCCCCTAAATAAAGAGATTACATCATAAACATAAAATCGATATGTGTTTACATCTATATTTTTAACATCGATATTTTGCCCTCGATATATTTTACACAACCTAACAAATCGATATTTCTAACATCGATATTATTTTACACTGATATTATTTAGCATTAATCGATATTCTTACCTCGATGTTTATGTATGTCGATGCTTTCCTTGGCCGATATTCTTGCTCTGCACCTGCAAGCGCTACAACTGATAGAAATTTACGTATGGACTAGTAGATGTGATCATGCATTTTGAAGTTAGAGGATATTGGAGACTATGGGGCCGATTCCGATTCCGGGTCGGAAAGCGCACCCGACTGACTCGGTGCGTGGAATTTGTCTCCGACCGACACGTGCCGGCGCTGCCCGATCCAGCGTGGTACTGATGCAATGCATGTGAATCACGACCGGCTCAGTGCGGAACACAAGCCATAACTGACCGAACTGCACGGAAACCAGCTATCCGGCCGGGAAACCGCCGTAGTCGAGACGAACCGACCGACACGCACCAGGAATGAACCCGACAGAAACGTGCACCCACGAACTCCGAGCCGCGCAGAACGATGCAATGCGTGGAAAACCAGACCGAGTCGCACGGAGCTCAGGCCGTACGACCGACGCGCGTG
>CAWUFW010030807.1:0-16578 GCA_963921515.1 Calotriton arnoldi
CCACTCATGACTGCTCAGAAGCTGAAAGTATAGATGCAAAGAGGTCAGGGGTTTAGTTAAGGGAGCCCCTTCAGCATCTGCTCAATGCCTTACAAAGGAATTCCGGGTACAGCCTGTAAACCTTCTTATGTTGTGGATACAGGCCTACAAGTTCCAGTATGCTTAGGGCTATTGGTTGGAAAATCGGGACTGAGTGAAGATCATCCTCATTAAATGAAAGATAGCTCACAGCTACGGAGGCACGCCTTGTTCCTCTCAGACAAGTCAGGTTATCACGTTGAGCCCTGAAGAGAGCGACAAGCATGATCATCATGTAGGAAGTGGCCATCGTTTGCATGTTGTAAACCCAGATGTTTGCCTCAACTGTTTTTGTTGGCTGTTGAACTCTGCAATTTACACCTGCCAAACAGGGGGTAAAGAACCTGTGTTTTGCCTTTCAACATGATAAAATCAGTATATCCCTAATTGGGATGTTTAACTTACCTATTGGTCCATATATATATTGCAAAGTGTACTCAGGGCATGTAAGTTAAATATCACTATTGGACTGCAGCGCCCATTGGGCCACCCACTATAGTCATAGTACAAACATTACTGAAAGCCTACCATTGTAGCCTGGCTGCTGCAGTTTTAAACTGCAAATTCAACCGGTCCAAATATCCCCTTTTTGACAGGCCTAAACCTTCCTTTTAAATATTAATACATCATCCCTATGTAGGTCGTACTGCCCATTAAGCAGGGTGCACAGCATTTAAAAGTAGGTCATGAAAAAGTTTGTTTTAAAAAAATATATTTTTATTGGCATTTACAGAGATAACATATGACAATTGTCACAATGGCAAAATAGGAGATGGGGAAAGGGAGCAGAAGGAGGGGAGGGGAAGGAAGGAAAGAGAAGGGGATGGGGGATAAGCACAATTCATTATCATTTACAGTAGTAACAGAATCAAGATAATTCCTCCTGTACATGAGGCTCTGAGTAACCCATAGCAACCATATGGGCTGAGGCCCTCAGCAGTGCTCTAAGCCCTCCCAACCAGAGATACAAAAACAGCGGTAGAGGCAAGGGTTGCAGGTCTCATGAATAGCGGTGGAACGGCTGTGGCCTTATTTTGTGCAATTGCAGGAGGTTGCCGTGGCAAAGGGCAGCGGGCTGGCCTTGAGTGCAGGTCTCTGTGGTGAGGAAACGGGTGTATCCCTGCAGTGCATGTATTCAAGAAATGGTTCCCAAATATCCTTGGGGCGGGATTGTGGGGACATGGTATCCCAGAAATTGGATAGTTGTTTCTGGCAATACGCTGCATCTCAGCCAAGCGGCCACAGCGGGGGGAGGCCATCGGCCCCAGTGAATGGACACTCTTCACTTAGCCAAGAGGAGAAGCATGACAGTTAGGCGACGGGAGCCCACAGTGACATCCTTGATGTAACCCAGAAGGGCCACCTTGGGGGCAATTAGTAAATCATGACCAGTAATATCTTGTATAATGGAGAATACCCCCTCCCAAAACTCAGCCACATCGGGGCATCCCCACGCCAAGTGCAGGACGGTGGTTTGTGGAGAGGCGCACTGCAAGCATCGAGCATCAACAGTGAGCCTAATATTGAAACGGTGTGTCAGGCTGTGATAGAGGCAGTGTAGAAAGTCACAGCCAGTAGCTGGAAGATAGTAATGCTGTCTGGCCACAGCAGTAGGTCCACTGGGCATCAGTGAGAGGTGGGTCTGTGTCCGAAATCCAAGCCGTGCGGGCTGCAGTTGTGTCAACTGCGGATGTTTGCATGATAGAATATAGTCTAGTGACAAGCTTGCATGATGAAGAATTGGTCAATATATGCTCCAGGGCTGAAAGTGTTGGTGGACGCAGGAAATGTGTTATTTAGAGTACGACAGGTGGCCCAGATTTAGTGGCACAGAAGCACCTCCAAGTCTATTGTGCGCAAAGAGGGAGATGTTGCAAAAGGGGACAGAAATTGATCCTTTGGATAGAGATCAGAGAAAGTTATTAGTCCAGGCACTCAGCCGCACAATCTCGCACCCGCATCGATCAAGGATGACAGCCCAGGATTTCGCCCAAGAGGGATAAATGGGGCATATATGTAAGGTATTTTAGTACGCCTTCGCAAACAGTCCCATGCCCATCTAACGCATCCGGCGGTGTCTACCTCCGCTCTAGAGGTCTTGTAGGGTAAATAAAGGGTAGTGCTGAGTGGCCAAGGTACCTCCCGGTCTGTGTCAACTGCCATTTGTGGCTAGAAGGGCAATAATGTAGATATTGCGCCTGGGCGCACGGAGCATAAAGAGTCATATTGGGTGCGCCAAGGCCACCCTGGGTGCGCGGTAGAGTTAAGGTTTCTCCCATTTAATCTGTGGCTGTTTGCCTAACCATGTGAGTGTAATTAAGTTAGAGCATAAGCAGTGCAGAAATTGGGCTGTGAGGGGGATTGGCAAGTTAAGAAAAAAGGTATAAGAACTTAGGTAGGACAACCATCTTTGTGATCGCTATTAGCCCAGCCACCGAAAAATTGGAACTTTGTCTTCGAGCCAGGACATGGCGTGACCATAGTTAGCCATCCAGAGCTCATCCAGATCGTGATTGAGCTAGAACCCCAGGTACAACACTGGCTCAGATGCCCACTTGAATCAGTATTCCATGGGGAAATGCTGTGTGCCGTCAGTGAGGGGGAATAATATAGATTTTGACCAATTAATCAGAATACCAGAGAAGCCACCAAATTTCTAAATTTTCTCACGAATCAGTAGGGGCCAGGTTGGTGCGCAATCAAAATATCGATTTTTTTATATCGACCTACACTAATATCGAGTTTTTAATATCGTAGGGACAGAATATCGATGTCAAGAATATCGGTGACCAGAATATCGACCTTAAGGTAAGTAATATCGTTTTTTTTATATCAAGTAAGTAATATCGAAGTAAGTAATATCGAAGTAAGTAATATCATTAGCAAAAATATCGTTGTTAATAATATCGATATTTATAATAGTGTTATGTATTTTAGCATGTATTTTATATGTATGTTTAACATTTTTGTAAAGTATTTTTATTATTTTTAAATATATGTATTAAATGATTAGAAATTAGTAATTTTTTTAAGTAAATTTTGCGTTTTGGTATCAGAGCGGGTTGTGGGTTTATAGGGTAATAGGGTGGGAAGTAATATAATTATAATTAATTAATTAATATATTTTTATTTATTGTTATTGATTATTAATGTATTGTTAATTAATTATTATTGGTAATTATTTTTTATTATTGATTAATTTATCATTATATTAATTATATATATTTTTTATTTATTGTTATTGTTAATTAAATTATTGTTCATTAATTATTAATTGGTAATTAATTTTTATTAATTGATTAATTGATAATTAAATTAATTATGTTAATTTTTATGTGTCGCGGGTTGTGGGTTTATAGGGGAATAGGGTGGGAAGTAATTTAATTATAATTAATTAATTAATATTTTTTTATTTATTGTTATTGATAATTAATTTATTAATTAATTATTAATTGTTAATTAATTTTTATTAATTTATTAATTTAAAATTAAATTAATTGTAATTAATTTATTATTATTTTTTATTTATTGTTATTGTTAATTAATTTATTGTTAATTTATTATTAATTGGTAATTAATTTTTATTAATTGATTAATTGATAATTAAATTAATTGTGTTCTTTTTATGTGTAGCGGGTTGTGTGTTTATAGGGAATAGGGTGGGAAGTAATTTAATGTTATTTAAGTAAATATTAATTTAATTTTATTGGTATTTATTATTAATTTTTAGTTAATTAATTATTAATATGTTATTTATTTTACAAAAATTATTTAATTAATAAGTATGTTAATTTAATCCCTACGCTATCCTACATTTGCCACACTGTTACACTCACTGGAGTTGGAATAGTAATTTTAACCCCTACGCTATCCAACACTTTCCTACTGTTGCACTCACTGGAGTGGGAATAGTAATTTTAACCCCTACGCTATCCAACACTTTCCCTACTGTTGCACTCACTGGAGTGGGAATAGTAATTTTTACCCCTACGCTATCCAACACTTTCCCTACTGTTGCACTCTCTGGAGTGGGAATAGTAATTTTACCCCTACGCTATCCAACACTTTCCCTACTGTTGCACTCACTGGAGTGGGAATAGTAATTTTTACCCCTACGCTATCCAACACTTTCCCTACTGTTGCACTCCCTGGAGTGGGAATAGTAATTTTAACCTCTACGCTATCCAACACTTTCCCTACTGTTGCACTCACTGGAGTGGGAATAGTAATTTTTACCCCTACGCTATCCCACACTTTCCCTACTGTTGCACTCACTGGAGTGGGAATAGTAATTTTAACCCCTACGCTATCCAACACTTTCCCTACTGTTGCACTCACTGGAGTGGGAATAATAATTTTTACCCCTACGCTATCCAACACTTTCCCTACTGTTGCACTCCCTGGAGTGGGTATAGTAATTTTAACCCCTACGCTATCCAACACTTTCCCTACTGTTGCACTCACTGGAGTGGGAATAGTAATTTTTACCCCTACGCTATCTAACACTTTCCCTACTGTTGCACTCACTGGGGTGGGAATAGTAATTTTATTATCTCCGCTACCTAATATTTTTTGTATTATTTTAGTTAATGTAGTATATAATTAATTTAAAAAAGATTAAAAATTATTTTAAATTTTTTAATTTGTTATATATATTTATGTAATTTTTATTGATATTATTGTTTTATGTGTATAGATGTATTTATAATGTATATGATATTTTTAAAAACATTATAAGTTATTAAAATAATTATTAATAATTATTAGTAAGTATATATATTATATATTATATGTATATGTTTAATTTATTTTTACATTACATATATATTACTTATAATTTTTAAACATTTTAAAATATTTTTAACTATGTTTATTTTAATTATATGTATTATGTACTTTATTTTACATTATTTTTTTAACTGAAATAAAAAACGATATTTTTAACAACGATATTTTTGACATCGATATTTTTTTCTCGATATTTTTGTACTCGCCATAATGTAGATAGGATGTCGATATTCTTGACTTCGATATTCTTGCGTCGATATTTCTGTAGGTCGATATTCTGACCTTCGATATTTTGTCAGTGATTCGGCCAGGTTCGCTTGTGGATTCTGGCTACAAAGGGTGATATTGTAGGCATACATGGAAACTACTAACCCCCTGGAAGTAAAGCCAAGACACGGTTTACGTGATGCTATTGAAGCTGGGCAGCCAATGGCTCCATTGCTATGGCAAAAAGGAGGGATAAGAGTGGGCACCCCTGACAAGTAACACGAGTTACCAGGAATGGGCCAGACAGCATACCATTGAGCCGCACGCAAGCAGTGGGCGAAGTATAGAGGAGGCGGATCTGACAAATAAATCTGGAGCTTAGGCACAGTCGCTGAAAAGTGCGAATAGGTAGGGCCATTTGAAAGAGTCGGAGGCCTTCGTAGCGTCAAGGAGGGCAGCGACTGCTGGCACCTGGGGTTCTAGATGGTGCATGGTCGCAAAGATGGTGCGTAAGTTGTGGGAAATAGAACGACCCTGGAAAACCCGGATTGGTCAGGCTTGACTATAGTAGAGAGTGATGGGAGAAGACGGTTGGCTAGAATTTTGGCGAAAATCTTATTGTCCATGTTGATCATGGACAACGGCCTTTAGGAGTCACAATATTGCACTGGTTTATCTGGTTGAAGGATCGTCACTATGATGCTTCCCTGACAGACGGGGCAGGATGCCCTTCTCCAGTGACTCCTCGAACATCGCTAACAAATAGGGTGCGAGGATTGGGGCAAAATCTTTGTAAAAAGTGATTGTCAGGCCATCCATGCCCGGTGCCTTGTAGCCCGGGAGCCCACAGATAACCCAGCATGAGCTCCTCCACTGTAATAGGTGAGTCAAGGTACTCTCAGTGCATGTGGTTAAGTCAGAGGAGCTGTATTGCATCAAAATATGCTGTTAAATCACTACGCCGAGCGAACAGGCATGACAGTGTATAGCTTTGCATAAAAGAAGGTCATAGTGTCTAATAGGGCAGCGGGAGTAGACTGGAGGACTTGATGATCATCCAGCAATTAAACCACATATGTAGAAGCCTGCGGCTTGCGCAAAAAGCCAGCGAGCGTCTTACCCTAGTGATTGCCATCCCCATAATGGCGAGCATGCGTCTCCCTGTCTAGATAGTGGGTTTCCTGTTCTAAAGCACAGCGTATAGTCTTAAGGACCCCGGATTTCTTAGCAATGCACACGCCATGGATGACCACATTAAAGGCCTTCCAGAGTGTGGATGGGGACTTGACAGAGCCCTTATTTTGTAAAAGGAACTCTGTTACGGTGGTGCAGATCTCTTCTTGGAAAGCTGCATCAAACAATGCTCCGAAGGGCAGGCGCCAAGCAAATGCATGGGGAGTCGATGGAGGGATCAGAATCTCCAGCAAATCAGCAGTGTGGTCGTAAAGAGTGCGAGGGAGATGTGATATGTGTGTGACCCAAGTCTGAGCATCCCGCGAGACCAGCCAATAATTAATCCATGCATTATGGTGAGCCGTAACACAGGTGCCCTTTGTGCGGGTAGTATGCATGTGCTGCCAGATGTCTTGTAAGCAGTTGTGGTGTATAATAGTTTTGAGCATCAATGCAGCATGAGGATGTGGGCGCCTGGATGTCCTGAACCCGTCAAGTTGGTCATCTAGCGTGACATTAAAGTCGCCTCCCCAGATAATAGCTCCGGGTCGAAGACTGGAGCTCAGTCATCAGATATCGGTGAAGAAGTCCGGGGCATCAATGTTAGGGCTGAATACAGCAGCTAATATAACTGGTTGGCAGTGTAGAGTGCCAGCAAGCAACATATATCTGACACTATCTGCACAGATGGCACGGCGTGTCTGCCACTCCAGGCCTCTACGCAGCATTATGGCAACCCCTCTAGCATAATTGGAATATAAAGATGTATGCGCCTTCACGCACCAGCGAGCGTATAGCTTCGGTTCGGAAAACAGCCTTTACAACACGCAAGTCATTAGATCGACTTGCTCTAGATGGTGCTCCAACCTAAGGAATAGTATAATTTACTATTCCAACACCTTCCCTACTGTTGCTCAGTGTGCAGTTGGAATAGTAAATTATACTATTCCTAAGGTTGGGGCGCCACCTAGAGCAAGTCGATCTAATGACTTGCGTGGTAAAGGTATCGCGTTCTAACAATGCGGTCATTGTAACGACCGCGTTGTAATGGAACGCGATGTAAAATATAGCTTGCTACGTTGTAGCAAGCTATATTCCTTCGGTTCCAGAGGCTGAGTTAGGTGTAGTTCCTGAAGGAAACAGATGTGTACTTGATGTTTGAGGTACGCTTGTACTAAGCAGGCTATCCTGCAGTTGTTCAGGCCGCGGATGTTACGTGCAAGGCACTTAGTGGAGGTCATGGCACTGGAAGGAGGGGGTGTTGGGGTTGGGCACAACAATGTTCTGGGGAGCATCCTCTGTGAAGGGAGGTAGATAACACATCAGATTGTGCTAAGGGAAGGGGGCGAGAACAATACAATTTCAGACAACAAAAGAAATCAACCACCCAAACCCCCCACACCTCCCACTCCAACCCAAAAAAACAGGTTGGATAAAACATTCCCACCCTGCATCCCAATGTCCCAATGAAAAAACAGTGAAGAATTTTGAAAACATCCCTAGAGGCAGAGGGAGCCTGGGCAGACATCCCTGTCGGTCAGACAAGGTGGAAGAGTGGACTCAATGCAACAGATGAACGTAGTGAGAGGGGCGGCAGTCCCCACAAGGAGCAATATGTTTAAAACACAGTCCAGCCGCTCAGGCTTAGAGGGACCGCCCATCGCTGGCCGTCACCAGACATGTCAACCAGGTTGGTTCTCTGGGGATCTCGTGGAATTTCCCTCTGTCATTTTCATTAAGAGGATTGTCTGCACATTTACTTGGAGATCCTCTGGGCGAGGTCCGAGTTGAGGTGATATGCTTGGCGAATTTTAGGGCAGACTTAACATCGGTGAAATGGTGTGGCTTCTCTTCAAACTAGATGCATAGTTTTGCCGGGTACATGAAAGCGTAGGGTATGTCTGCATTTTGAAGCATCCGTTAGACTGGGTGCGACTCTCGACATGCAGCCTAGACAAATAAGGTGAAGTTGGGATAGAACGACAACTCGCTATCTTGATAGGCAATTAGTTCATCTGTCAGGGCAAGTTGCAGGATGGTGTCACGATCTCTGTAATTCAGTAGTTTTGCCGCAATGGGACGCAGCAGGGTCTCTGGAGCCGGGAAGACCACTAAAAAGACCTTGGATAGGGTCTCGCCGAATAGTTCACGAAGTAGGGTTTCCACAAAGTCCTCCATTTTATTGATGGCAGTGGATTCTGGGAGGCCAAATATTCACAGGCTACTCCAGCAGGACCACGCCTTCAAGTTCTCATTTTTAGCCTTTATAATGTCCAGGACCCTGTCCTTTCTCAGCAAGTATTCCTTGGACTCAGCTTGGACTTCGTCTGTGTTGGAGACTTGAGTTTCTAAATGGTTGAGTCTGTTCTCGTGGTTATCTACGCGTTGTTTCATATCGCCGAAGTGGAAGGTGAGGATACTCATCTTGGCATCGATGGATTTGAGGCTAAACTTCACCTTCATCAGAAGTTCTTTGAGGTCAACTTCTAGTGGACTGTCGTCTCCGGGGCAGTTGGAGGCTTCTTCTGGAGGGGGTTCTTGTTCAGCGAGGCGAGTTAATCGTCAGCTCTTGAAGGAAAGCTTCTGTTGTCGAGCATCATGTTTGCCCATGTTGGTCGTGAGAAAGGTGCCCACCCAAGGCCAGTAGCTCCACCAACCCGGGGCACAGTGTGGAGTCCCTCAACAGTGCACGACAAGGCCACGAAGGTGCAGGTCCGTCGGTGATGGCCGGTAGGAAGGCTGCGCTGATGTCCCAATGCTCTCACTCGAGTCCCACCACACCCCAAAAGGTCTCCAATCTCGGGGGCACGTGCAGGCTTTGGAGCTCTGCGTGGCAGGAGAGGCGAAGTCAAGGTTTCCCAGGCATGGGGGTCAAATCACACACACCCCAGATCCGCAGGCAAGGCTGTCAAATATCCCTCTAAGGCAAGGCAGGGGAGTGCCTGTAGCAAATAAAGGGCGGGGCTAGCTGTCAAAGCCCCATCCGATAGGGAGCAGGAGCGGAGAGTAGTGGGAGCAGCATAGGCTTCACAGGTAGTAAGTAAAATGTGAGGTAGAAAGGCAGGAGAGTAGTATTCAACCCGCGTAGCAGGCCCAGGCCAGGGTGTGAGCAAAACAGGCCCTTGCAGCCCCAGTAGGCCCGAAGCAGTCCAGTCGAATTGTGTAAGCCAGTGCTCGCCATGTGCACTCACGAGGTCCTAAAGGAGCTGGCGGTGCAGGGAAGCCATCCCATTAGCGCAGCGCGTCCCTGACCTGGCCAGCCAGCAGACACAGCTCGCACAGAGGCAGCAGCGCACCAAAGCTAAGGCCGCAAGACTCCAACTCACTCCTGCAGGAGTGCCGGCAGTGCAAAGGGACAAGCTAAGGCACCAGCGCAGGATCTATGCTCGTTCAAGCACCCGTGTCTGGTGCAGCACGCTTGGCAACAGCAGATGACAGGTATGAGGCCCGGGAAAGCGCCAGATCAGGCTGAGCTGAAATGTGGGTAGGCCGCACCTTGGACACCCCGGCACACAGCACGCCAGATGGTCCCTAGGGACCCCAAAAGCAATCAGGGGGAGCACTGTCTGTCGGGGAGGCTGCTGCACTGGGTAGTGTCCACAGGGAGTCTGCAGAGCAATGGATAAATAGCGGATTATAATTCGCCTGGCAGAGACCTCTCCAGGGGCGGCCATCTTGCGGCCCAGCTCAGCTCCGCCCCTGGTCATGTAAAAGTTTAATGTGAAACATGTCCTTACAGTGAAAAGGTCCCAATGTAACGTAACTGGTGCTCATGTAAAGCGCCCTGATACCTTTGGGTCGAGTTTGCGCTATACAAAACTCAAAAAAAAATAAATGTTCATTTCAATCAGGAATAATTATTCAAAATCCAATTTAATAGTAAAATCGAATTTTTAATAGCTATTATGAAAATGGACTTTTAGCAAGGTTCATTTTCTCTGCCTAAAGACTTTGGAGGCCCATTTGCAAGATCTCCAACTGTTACCTGGAAGCTTATTAGCTCATTTGATGATGTAAGAAAACTACTCCCAGAACAGGACAGAGGCTTCTGTTCCTCTGGCGTGATGACCATTTGGGCTGAGTCCAGGAACCTGATTAACTTCAAAGAGGGCCTACCCCGTTATTATTAGTCTTAATGAAGTTTTGTAGAGCGCGCAGCTACCCACTTCGGTTTCCCGTCACAAGCACATGTTAGCTGACACTTGAGCAGGGCCCTTCTTTGTTCTCCCAGTCAAGCACGCACTAATCCCAGTTTGAGAAGAGCTGCACTCACAACTGTTTTAGAGTGACCACAAAGGAGGAATGCTCTTTTCCCTGACTACTTGGGTGGGCACACAGGCTCTGCACAGGGGATGAAAGGTTTTTGCATTTTGGCTTTCGGCAGAGGGGGGGCACTGTGGGGTTGTTTGCTGTAGGTCTCACAGAAGTGCTGCAAAACTGGGTAGGTTTCCCCTGAGAAAATTTACTATATTGGTTAGGGAGAGACCAGGAGTCACACCCACAAGCTGGTGCCAAGCATAAATGTGGCACCCACAGTGTCCTTTTAAGCACACTACTGGACCTGTGGAAAATCACAAGAGGACTAAACCTGCTGTCTGAGACCTGAGAAAAGCCTAGAAGACCTGCTCTCCCTCTTGCGCCCAGGACAAAGAAGTGGACTCCAAGAGTCATAGGAATGCCCTCCTGTTGAAGCTACAGGAACAAAACAAGCTACAAAGGTTCTTTCCTGCAACTGGCCAGCTCACCAGTTCCAACTGGACCTGCCCTGGACCCTGCTGCTGGCCTCTGCTGGAGTGAGTCTTGACCCCCATGTTCTGTCCCCAAGGTCCTTGGATCTTTGGCTGAGCCAATGTGTACTCCTCTGAATACTTCCTGAAATCTCAGACGTAGATTTTGTTTTGTTTCCAAAGACCAATAGAGGACCGGGGTCAACCTGTCAAGTGAAGCTGATCCGATGAAGGTGCGTTGCCGCAGATTCAGGCTGCTCTCGCTTTGAGCTTTCCCGCCACAGCAAATTTGATTTAGTGGGACCTCGCGGTGAAGGTATACAGCCTGGTGGAGCCCTCTTTCACTTCAGCATGCTGCCTTGCCCTGCTGGATGAATCTGAGTTCCAAAAGAGTGACTAAAGGCCTTATGTTCAAAGCTTTTTTGTGGTTGCAAAGGCTCTGATTCATAAAATCAAAAACAGCTTTCGGGTATGTTCAAACCCCACATTGCGATTCAGTAACTGGTTACCGAATCTCAAGACAGGTTTGCGAGTACATGCTGAATCATAAATTGGAATGGGCGTGTTTAGGGCATCCCTTCCAAATTGTGATTTTTAATGGTATGTATCAATAGATTGCAACCAAAATGGAAGTCACAAATTATTGTTAGGTTACCAACACCTCAAAAGAGGTGGTAACCCACTCACAAAAGGCAAGAGATCCCTTAGGCACTCCTTCCCCTGTGTCAATGCTGTAAAAACATTTTTAGGAGTAGGGAGTGGTCCATGGGTTCATGGGACCACTGCTTACTGGGAAAAAAAGGTTTTGAAACTTTTCTGTGTTTTTTTAAATGCATCCCATTTTGGCTGCTTTTAATAAAGATTACTTTACTTTAAAGCACTCACGGACATGGTGGTTTGCTGACCTCAGTAGGCCACCATCCCTGTGATGGTAGTGATTCATAGAGGGTATCAATTTACAACCTATTTCATACATATTTATGAGGTAGGTCAAATTACTACTCCCTACGAATCGGAATTTTGTAAACCAACATGTATGGACATATGTTGGTTTGCAAAAAAAAATGCATTCGGTAAAAGTCATTGTCCAAATTGTGACCCCTTTTACCGACTGCTTTGTTTGTACATAAGGCCCCAAGTCTGAATGCACAAATCCGCACTGGGCTAAGGTATCAAAAGTATCCTCCCGGCGAGGGATCTTCCTTGGGCACGGAATTCAAATTTCTCCTGCTCTGAGCTTTCCCATCAAAAGTCAACAGCTTCACCTAGACCTTTTCCAGTGTCTACCCGATGTTGTGAAGCCCTGTTCAGCCACAACCTGCAGCCTTTCCCCGCTGAGGAGTTTTGACTTCCATTTCAGAGATGAAGTCAGAAGGTAAAGCTTCCAACTTGATCAAACCTTGTGTCTGTATCTGACCCACACTCCATCCCAGTCCTCCTTAAATAGGTAGCGGTCAAGTGCAACCAGATGACCCCGGTTGGGACTATTTTGAATCTTAAACTACAAAAAGTCAGATCTCTGGTTCTCCTTATTGGATTTTTGTCATTTTGGTGTAATTTTATTGATTGAACTGTACTCTACCTTTCGTAATTGTTTTTCAATTTTTCTTGTGTTGTATTTTGACTTTATTACTGTTTTGATACTGCATAAATACTTTGCCTCTAAGTTAAGCCTGTCTGCTCTGTGCCACAGCCACCAGGAGGTTGAGCTCAGGTTAATTTATTGACTTTAGTGATTCATCCTAAAAAGGATTGTGATCATTACTTGAAATGAGTTGTTATCCCCCTCAACTAATACTCCCAATATTTTACACTTCTCAACTCAGAGACATTAGGTGTGCGGTCAGATGGACTTGCAAGTTGATAATACGATGGTCAAAGGCTTTTGCATCACAGGATGCATTTGCATCCCCCAAAACATCATGCACACTTAAATCATTATTTAATGCAGTATGCCATTTAGATGCACAGTGGTGCCGAGCTCTGTTGGGGCTTGCTGTTGCTAAGCTCTGGTGGTCCTGAGGACTACCTGGCAGGTTCGGAGACCCAGTGATGATACTCCCATAGCACAGTACAGGCCAGGGCAAGGGGAAGTTTACTAACACATAGAGGGCACTACCACAGGTCTACAAGGTGGTGAGATATGTTTATTAGAAGAACCGTGGGTTCTATGACAAAGTAGGGCAAGTTGCATGGTATAGTGTGAGGCTATGAGGCCATTGAGAAGCTGGGGGACTGCATTAAATTATAAGTGTTGTTGAGATGGACATGTAGATAGATGCTGCCAGTGATGCAGAGGATGATGGTGAGAAGGGAGAATGTTCAGCACTGAAAGAGAAGATAACACCAGGTAGGTAAAAGGCTTTGCAGGAGATACATTGTATCTGCAGGGACAAAGTAACAGATGGCAGGTGGGTAGGAGCCAGTAATAAAAACATTAGGCCGGGAAAAGGTGTAGTGGCTGGGAAATTGTGTTGTCTGCATGGATACATTGTGAAACAAGCTAACAAATGTAGTGTGGTTTGTCAAGAAAAAGGGAAACAATAAGTAGAGTGAAACAGGGCTGTGGTGGACAAAGTAGGTAGATGGTAAGGGGAAAGGGGCAAGAGTGACTTTTAAAGAGACCCAGCCCAGAGGGAAGAGAGGAGAAGGAACGAGATGGACCAATTGCTAGACTTGCAGCAAATATCTAGAATGAAAAGAAAATTGAAGAGGACATGGAAATGGGGAAAAGAGAGGAAAGGGTAATTGGAGGGAAAGATCGGGTAGGTGGTGAAAGTACACCCCCCAGCGGGGTGGTACAAAAGGATGAGGCACAGACACACACAGGTGTTAGCGTGACAAATTTTGAGAAAGGGGTAGTTGCTGGGATGGTTAAAGAGGAGTGAGCTCAGGTAGCGAAACACTAGGTGAAAAGATAAGAAATTGCTTTCCATGAGCATAAAAAACTGCTAGGGGCTCGTGCTGAAGAAGGCAAAGATTTGTGCAGAAGTTGTTAATTAATTCTTTTTACTACTTCAAAAGGAAATGAGGTCTAAAAACAGGTTCAAAGAGTACTAACTGTAGTTAACCAATTGACGAAAGGTTTGACTGCATAGAGAGCTGCGAAGAGTTACCTGTGCATAATAAGCACAGATCAGAGTAGTTTTGCGAAAGTAGCATGGATTCATTATTCTTTGTGAGTTTTGGAAAGAGCTATGGGGCACATTACGATGGCGGGCGGAAGCACCACCGCCGTGCTGGCGGATGCAAAAAGCACCAGTTACCGCCGGCACGCAGCAGTCCACACGCCCGTCCAATTACGATGCGAAAAGTAGGCCAAACACCGCCGGCAAGCCAGCAACACCGTCCGCCATCAAAGTGCGCCCGTACACGTAGCGGCGCAGCTAACTGACACACACCGTCCGACGAAACACGTCCCGCCCGGCGCATAAATTACGATGCCGCAAACAAACGGCTCCCATGGCCAAGAGATACCGTACGACAAACCGAGCGGTAACACGGATGCCGAGCACGGACAACGAAGAAGCGGCTCCCGAGCATGAATCCAGCACTGCAGGCCCTCCCCATGCTTTTGCTGATGCACCACCAAGGACGCAACGTGCCGCGGAGACGCAGGTAGGCACACACACAACAAGTGCACGCAAACAGCGCACACAGTGCAAGGGCGGAAAAAGAGGACACCCCCACCAGCGCGTGTACACTACACATCCACCATTGCATCCACATATGACACACAGGCCAAATCGTAACATCGCGGAACACATGTGTACACACCACCTGGGACTAGGAACCAACCACCCCGTCACGGCCCCAAAGCGCCGATGACGCCGCCACACATGCGCACAACGCAGAGGCCAACCGCAGCGCCATGCATGCGTCGCACACAGACACAGGGACACAACCAAGCAGCACACACATCAGCCCCACCCCGAACGCACATGACACGTGACAGGCCTGCCACAGACATGTCCCCAACGCCCAATTCACGGACAACACCCAACGCCACACAACCGACGCATACATGTCAGTGAAGACACGCAACAGCAGGACACACCCCAGTGTAACAAACATGGCGTAGCACACAGCGGCGGCAACACCAACTAGGAGAAGCAGGGCCCCTTCGGGAAGAGGAACGCCAGTACCACACAGAAACACCCATACCACCCTGCACATATGAACAAGACATATAAACGGAACACCAAAGAGCCCGGGGACCGACAACAGGTGGCCCAAGAATAACATTCACACACAAGGCCCAACGCAGAGCGGAAAGGCAGCCTGCCGCCCACACAAGGGAGAGCAGACAGCACTGAATGACCTTCCATTCCAACTCCGAAACCACAGCCCCTACGACAGAAGCCGGTGAATACAGCCATTGTCCAAGAATAGACCAACACAGGCATGCCGAGGAGACCGACCACAGGGCAGATAGCGCATATCACAGAAGCACACAACGGACGGGGAAGAAAGAAGAAAACACTCCCCATGTCGGCCACATGCAAGTTAATTGGAAGGAGTCACACATCACTGACCTTGAACTGTCTGAGAAGCATGTGGGAAGAGGGCCCGTGTCCTCCAAACAAGCCAACAGAACACAAGTCCTGTCTCCCTACGACTACACAGAGCTCACAGCAACCTCGGAGCGTGCACATTGCAGACTGCACACACAGCCGGAGCACGCCACCTCAACGAACCGCTGCGAAATGGCAACCGCAACACACCTACCCAACTACGCCGAACAGCTCAAGCTGTACAAAACCAACCTGTTCCATACATTTGGGATGCGATCTCCTGTCCCTGCTGAACGTAAGTTACCGACTGACTTACCGCATCACATTGTTCAGCTGCGTCATGCCCGTCTTCTACTGTCGGAGGTGTCCCTACCAGCATCCCGTCGAGATATGCCTCTCCAACCCGGCATGTCTGAAGGCGGACCTGCTACCACTACTCCTCCCTCTGGACGCACACGACAGGGCCTGCTCTGCCTATGGGGGCATGGCGTATGTGGCCAACATCGCACCCGCACTGAAATGGGACCACTGTGCCTCCACCACGACGGATCATCGAGAACAGCTACATCGAATGTCACCCAGCATGCCCCATCATGGTCCTCCAAGGGACAACTTACGAACAACACCTTGACAGCCACCATCCGCTACATTGGCTGGCAAACATGTACACCACCAATGACATGGAAGCCCTGCTGGGCGGCATCGCATACCTGACAACCTGTAAATTCGTCGGACCACAACGCAGGTTCCCCGAGTGACCTATGATGTCCAACCCCGCACCCATGCTTAGCTTCCGCACGGATCTGGCCAGTCACCACCACAACAGCCATACCAAGCGACCGGCAACTGTAACCACACCATCAACGACATCGCCATGACATCGGATATGACCGGGACATGCACACTGTTCCCCATCACATCCAGGAACACCGCATGCATCGTGGGAGGCAGTGGCATGGGCTCTGTGTATCGCACCCACATGGACGGAACTGCACGAACAACCAGGACACGACATGGATCCAGCGCACATGGACACACACACCGCTCAGTGGACATGAATAGGTCGCCTGGAGTCTGTGGGTGCTGCACCC
>CAWUFW010030808.1:0-16578 GCA_963921515.1 Calotriton arnoldi
TATATTCACTGAAAAAACCATAGGTTTTAGGGACAGTTATAGTTAGTTGGACATTGCACTCGTACAAAACCCGTGAAATTCCCCGTTATAGTTAGTTCAGCTAACTATAACTCGCGCCCCGCAATGCACTGCTGATGATGTCACATATTACATCACTCATGACATGGTCAGTGACATCACTGATGACATCACTGATGACATCTCAAATGACATCACTGATGACATCATCCAGTGACTGTGTGTTTCTGTAAAGTTTAAATATTTTTAATATATATAGGGAAAGGCGTATTGAAGAATGAGTGGGTGTATAAGTGTGTGTATGGATGATTTAGTAGGTGCGTGACTAATTCTATAAGTGAGTGATTAAACGTATCTTACTGAATGCATGGGTTAGTGACTAAACTGGGTTAATGTCTGTATCTGTCTGTTGCTGTGTAAGTGGCTGCATGGGTTTGTGAATAGCTACATGAGTGTCTATAAGAGTTATTGATTTGTTGTCTGAGTATCTGTATGCGTGCCTGAGTGTTTGTGTGGATGGGGTGTGTGCGACTGTGCATAGATGTGTGAGTGGGTGATTCACTGGGTGGATGGTTTCAAGAGTGCATCTGTGATAGACTGTATGGGTGGGTAAGTGTGTGTAAGAGTGTGTTAGTGAGTGAATGTATGTCCCAGTGGTACATGTGTGAGTAACTACATATGTGAAAGGCAGTACATATGTGTATTGGAGTATATAAATAGCTATAAGCGAGAGTGAGTGATTGTGATAGTGGCTGTATGGATGAGTGTGTGCTTGTATCAGTGATTGTATAAGAGCGTAACAATGTGCTAGTATTTGTATGATTAAGTGAGCTGGTGTGTGTATAACTGTATAGGTGAGTAAATGGCAGTGTGTTTAATTGTTTGCATGACTGACTAGGTGTGTGAGTACCTCTATGGATGAGTGGTGGTGTTTGAGTGTCTATATAGGAGTAAGAGTGCATATGATTGTCCTGTACTGAGTGACCATAAGTATGAGTGACTGTACGGGTGAGTGAGTGGATGTGTGTGTGTAGACCTAAGAATCAGTGAGTGGGTATGTAGTTATTGGTGTTGGAGTGTCTATGGTTTTGCGAATGGCAGTCTGTAATTTAGATTGGGTGTATCAAAGGTTATATTAGGGTGTGAGGAGGTGCATCAGATTATCACGTGGATGATGTCATCAGTGATGTCATTTGAGATGTCATCAGTGATGTCATCAGTGATGTCACTGACCATGTCATGAGTGATGTAATATGTGACGTCATCAGCAGTGCATTGCGGGCGCAAGTTATAGTTAGCTGAACTAACTATAACGGGGAATTTCACGGGTTTTGTACGAGTGCAATGTCCAACTAACTATAACTGTCCCTAAAACCTATGGTTTTTTCAGTGAATTTCAAAGGTTTTTAAATGCTAATTTCTAACTATAACTTATCTGAAACCTATGGTTTTTCAGTGAATTTCAAAGGTTTATTAAATGCTAATTCCTAACTATAACATGTCTGAAACCTACGGTTTTTCAGTGAATTTCAAAGGTTTTGTAAATGACAATTTTTAAATGTATTAATTGTTATATAAATTTTTTTCATACTGATTTATTACATTTTTAGAATTTTTTTACATATTTTATTTTTAAATTACATTGTAATTACATTATACATTACATTACAAAAATACTTTCTCAGAATGAATTACTTTAGTTTAAATACTTTGCACATAGGCAATAGACTTTTAAGTACAGTAGTTACAGTTGTTGCAATGGGCACCACATTTTCAAACACAATGCAACATTCAGCTCAATGTGAATTTCTAGTTAAATGCAATTAGTTACTTTATGGATTACTTTTCTAACCACAGGACTGGATCCTAGATTCAGTCCTGGTACATCTCCTGTAAACAGTTGAGTAAAAGAGTTTTGGTTACAGTCGTGATTTTTAAGGAATATTATTGTATTTTAAAAGTTGACACTTAGAAACTTTTTCTCATAGAATCACCAATGTTATCCTATGGAAGGAAATTCACTTAGCAGGTAAAAACTGTTATCGTTACTTTTTCTTACTCAGTGTTGGATCCTGGATCCAGCACTGGTGCATCTCCTGTAAACAGTTGAAAGAATGCGTTTAAGTCATACAGGCGATTTTTAAGGAATATTTGTAGTTTGTGAAAATCGACACTTTGAAACTTTTCTGCTGAAAACCAGACAATGGATTCCTATGGAAGAAAATATAAGTTACTGGTAAGTACGGTTAAAATTACTTTTCAGGACCAGTACTAGGCTGAAAGATGCAGCACTGAGGTCTCTCCTGATAACAGGTGAGTAAATCGGAATTCGTATTTCGGCTGATTTTAGAGGAATATTTTAAAGTTCCAAAACTCCACACTTAGAAGAATTTCCAAGTGAAACCAGTCAATGTTAGCCTATGGAAGGAAATTCAAGTTACTGGTAAGTACGGTTAAAATTACTTTTCAGGACCAGTACTGGGCTGAAAGATACAGCACTGAGGTCTCTCCTTATAACAGGTGAGTAAATCGGAATTCGTATTTCGGCTGATTTTAGAGGAATATTTGTATGTTTCAAAAATAAACACTTAGAAACTTTTTCAGCAAAAAGCAGGCAATTATATCCTATGGAAGGAAATTCAAGTTACTGGTAAGTACGGTTAAAATTACTTTTGAGGATCAGTACTGGGCTGAAAGATGCAGCACTGAGGTCTCTCCTGATAACAGGTGAGTAAATCGGAATTCGTATTTCGGCTGATTTTAGAGGAATATTTTAAAGTTCCAAAACTCCACACTTAGAAGAATTTCCAAGTGAAACCAGTCAATGTTAGCCTATGGAACGAAATTCAAGTTACTGGTAAGTACGGTTAAAATTACTTTTCAGGACCAGTACTGGGCTGAAAGATACAGCACTGAGGTCTCTCCTGATAACAGGTGAGTAAATCGGAATTCGTATTTCGGCTGATTTTAGAGGAATATTTTAAAGTTCCAAAACTCCACACTTAGAAGAATTTCCAAGTGAAACCAGTCAATGTTAGCCTATGGAAGGAACTTCAAGTTACTGGTAAGTACGGTTAAAATTACTTTTCAGGATTAGTACTGGGCTGAAAGATGCAGCACTGAGGTCTCTCCTGATAACAGGTGAGTAAATCAGAATTCGTATTTCGGCTGATTTTAGAGGAATATTTGCACAATGGTGAAGGGAGGGCGGGGCCTGAGGTGACATCTGAGCAAACGCGCCCGTGGCGCGTTTTAAGTTGGGGGATTAAGTCCCCTTGAATCATGAGGGTCCCTACGGACCAACTAGCCCACCAGGAACCTCCAGTATGCGCCAGGGGCTGCGTTGCAGAGACATGTACAGAGGCCACACCCCTTTTACACCTCTCTGCAACGCAGCTCTGTGGCGCTTTCTGGACGTACCTGTTGGGCTAGTTGGCCCCAGGACCCTCAGGATTGAAGGGGATTTAATTCCCCATCTTAAAACGCGCCACGGGGCCTGTTTGCACACATGTCACCTGAAGCCCCGCCCCCTCCCTTCACCACTGTGCAAACGCGCCCCGTGGCGCGTTTTAAGTCGGGGATTAACTCCCTTGAATCCTGAGGGTCCCTGGGGTGCAACTAGCCCACCATATACCTCCAAAAGCGCCACAGAGCTGCGTTGCAGAGAGGTGTAAAAGGGGCGTGGCCTCTGTACACCTCTCTGCAAGGCAGCCCCCTGGCGCATACTGGAGGTTCCTGGTGGGCTAGTTGGCCCCAGGGACCCCAGTATTCAAGGGAATTGTTCCCCTCTGCAAACGCGCCAGGGCGCGTTTGCAGAGTGGTGAAGGAAGGGGCGGGGCCTGCGGCCCGATCGTTTTTTTTTTTTTCCCCTGAAGGAGGGCTGTGTGGCCCCCTTCCTTTTTCCTATTTTTAGGCCCTGGGGACCCCATCCCCCAGGGCCTTACCCCTTTTTTAAATTAAAATTAAAAAAAAAAAACGGGAAGGGGCCGCGTGGCCTCTCTTCCCTGGGCCTGTATTGGCCCCGGGGACCCCATCCCCGGGGCATGGCCTCTTTTTTTATGTGGAGGGGGCTGCGTGGCCCCCTCCTCAGGCTCACTTAAGGCCCCGGGGACCCCATCCCCGGGGCCGGCCTTACACTTCTTTTTTTTTTTACTTTTTTTTACCTTTGGGGAGGGGGCTGCGTGGCCCCCTCCGTGGCCACTTATGCGCCCGGGGACCCCATCCCCGGGGCCTGGCCTCTCGTTGGGGACTGTGGGGGTCCCCAAATCCCCCACAGTCCCGCCGGCTCCCCGTGTCCTACGGGAGCCGGCATTGCTTTACACATGGGGAGCAGCTAACATGCTGCTCCCCATGTGGAAAGCAATCAGCTTTGGATATTGGAAGAGAGAGCAGGTTTCCTGCTCTCTCTTCCAATATCCAAAGCAGTTTGCAATGACAGGACGGGAGCCGCGAGGCTCCCGTCCTGTCATTGCAAACAGCAGTGTCCCGGGGGTAGGCACCCCGGGACACTGCAGGAGCCGGCTCCTGGGGGTGGCGGTCCCCAGGGCCACCACAGGCTCCAGGAGGGGGCGCGCGGCCCCCTCCTTACATTTGAAAGCCCCGGGAGGTGGTGGTCCTCGGGGCTTGGGAGTCCAAACGGACCCCCATTGTAATTTTCTTAGTGCCCCGGGGAGGTGGTGGTCCCGGGCGTGTGAGGGCTGGAGCCCCCACACAGGTTTTCAAAAATAAAAAAGAAGCCCCGGGGAGGTGGCGGTCCCGGGGCTGCGGGAGGGCTCAGAGCCCTCCCGCACCATTCTACATAAAGCCCCGAGGGGTGGTGGTCCCCGGGGCTTGGGGAGCCTTAAAGGCCCCCACACATAAAATTAACCCTCCAGCATGCCCCCGGGACTTGGGCCACCCGGGGCCAATTAACTATCGGAGCGCGGGAGACCGCGCTTCGATTTTTCGGCAGGATTCGCGCACCCTGAGCGCATCCTGCCGATTTTTTAAAAACCTGTTTCTGTCCCTCGGTTCTACCGAGGACAAAATGGCTGCCAACACTTCCTGATTTGGAGTGTTGACAGCCAATTAGCATGCAGCTCGTGATCGGGAGGGTGCGCGAATCCGGCAGCGGCCATAGATATATCTATCTTTTTACTTTTGATTTTCTCAGCAACTACTGAACGGATTTACACCATTTAACAAAAGGGTTCTTTCTGAACCAAGAACTACCTCTTTGCCAAATTTGGTGTAATTCCGTTCAGCAGTTCGGGCTGTAGCCGTGTCTAAAGTTTCCTATGGAAAATTGCATGGGAAAAACACGTTTTGGGACCCCCTTTTTCTCGGCCCCCGCTTGACGAATCCCCGAGACTTTCAGGGTAGGAGCGGACCGGAGCGCCCCACAAAGTTTGAAAATTTTGCGAAGATACGTCAACCGGCAAGAGAGTTATTTCAAATAGAATGTCGCGGATTTCCTATGGCTAATAGGTTGTAACTATAACTATCTACTGGCGACCGCTAGTAGATAATATATATATATATATATATATATATATATATATATATATATATATATATATATATATATATATATATATATATTTCCATCATTTTCACTTAAAGCCAGAATTTTTATTTCTTTCAGACACAGGGGATGGTGACACACAATCTCAGCACTACAAGTGCCAGTTATCCTGCCACAGTATTGAGCTGACTGCTGTCTTAGATAGTTGAAGAGCTAGAGCAGCGCTATTTTGCCATCTCAGAAAGCGGTTGCTTGTCATGGGAACATAACATTTGGCTGGAAATGTAGCAGCATTTGTTGAAATATCGAAAATACAACAGAACATAACACAATAACATACACAAAGCAACATAACAAGACCATTAAAACATAACAAGGCACAACACAATAAGAGAATCAAAACAAACAGTAAGAAATAACTATATCACATTTTAAAAATGCAGCGGCAAAACATAGCAACACAGACAGCAAAAGAACACATAGCCACCACAACAAAATGCCAGATGGCAAATAAACTCAAACATCCTTGTTATACAATTCCACCGCCACAAATCTGTCTTTATAATATGGGTGGTAAAATGTGTTTGCACCAAGCATTGCCTCTGTATTGCCAGTTGTCTCATCTTCTTGCCCTCCTCTCACAACGACCCGAAAAACCGAGAGATGTGCTCCATGGAAGTGTGATTTCCTGCAATTACAATTACAATCTTTTCAGAAATCGTCTTTCGTGACATTTGTTTTAAAAATCCAAGTTTGCTTGTGTTTTTCTGAATTTAACAAAATGCCATAAAAATTAAGGGCTTATTTACAAGAGGCCTGTGCCACCGGAGTGTCACTATTTTTGACGCTCCGGTGGTGCAGGCCTCTCAATCATATCTATGAGGTGACGCAAAGCCACCCTGCATGGCTTTGCATGGCCTCATAGATATAGAGTAAGGCAAAGCAGCGAAAGCGCTGTGTTGCCTTACTCTGCATCAAGGAGGCGTTCCATGGACATTGCAGTGGGTGTTCCCACGCATCACACTTGGATTTTGACGCTGTCCCAGATTTAGAAAATCACATCAACTGGGGTACAGCCAAAACCTTACACCAGAGCAGGAGGAACAAGGAGAAAGGTTTTCATTTTTCCTCGTTTTTTCCTCTTTTCATGTGTGCTGCATTCTGCAGCACATATAGGGGGATATTACCAAGCCCCTATCGCCACCACAACGTCAATTTTTGTGACGCTGTTGTGGCGATAGGGTCAGCCCCCTATTACCAAGGCAGCGTTAAACCACATAACGTGGCTAAAAGCCACGTTAAGTGGCTTAACGCTGCCTTGGTAATAGTGCCCTTTTCACGCTAAACATAGCGTGAAAGGGGCGTGCAGTAGGTGTTGCGGTGGGCTTCCACCGCAACACCCATTCACATCGACGCTGCCACCTATTATTAAGAGAGGCGATGATAGGTGGCAGCGCCGAACTTAAGACCAGGAAAATCCTGGTCTTAAGGTGGTGATACGAGGAGAAATGCTTCATTTCTCTTCGTTTCTGCTTTTTCTATGTGTGCTGCCTTGTGCAGCACACATGGAAAAAGCAAAATGCCAAGGTATTTTTATGTACAGGAAGGTGTCCCTTCCTGTACATAAACAAACCTTTTTTTAAAATGCCATTTTGTAACTTACATGTGTGCTGCATGAAGCAGCACACATGTAAGTTACAAAATGGCATTTTAGGTTTGTTTATGTACAGGAAGGGACACCTTCCTGTACATAAACAAACCTCCCTGCTCGCAGACACCCTTGCACTCTGGTGCAAGGGTGCCTGCGTTGGCGTTAAGTCGTGAGACTAAGCGCCATCGCAGGGGGAAACGCCAGGCTGCACCATATCCTTGGTAATATGGTGCAGCCTTGCGTTTCCGAAGTGGCGATGAGAGGCATTAAGACAAGGAGGCTAACGCCTCTCACCGCCACTTCCTAGATAATATGCCCTGTAGAATGAGGAAAACACCTCTGTGTATTGTTTTTGTGCAGGAAGGTGCCCTTTCCTGCACAAAAACAATCCTGCCAACAAAACAGACACCCTTGCACTATGGTTCATGTGTGCCTACGTTGGGTCTAGGCATCGAATTGTGCTCTGGTGCCGGCAGAAAGGGCAGGAATGCACTGCATCTCGTAAATACGGTGCATTCCTGCCCTTTCAAATTGGCGTGAGGCAGCACAGCAAAAAGACTTGCAATTTTTGTAAATCATGGTCAAAATGTCTAGATTTTTTATGATCTTTTATCTTAAACCTTAGCCATAGTGCATTGATCGGGAACTATTCCATTGCTAAAAAGGGCTCCCATTACCTTGCCTTCATGGATTTCAGCAGGAATTTTGACCTTGTGAACTGCTCTAAATTATGGCTCATCCTTACCAAGATGGGCAAGCCACAAACTTTGGTGTTTTTTTACAAGCATTACATTATGGGGTTTCAGCATCGGTCAGGTATGGCAAGGATGGCGAGTGTACATCCACCTTAGGTTTGTACTGTGGTATTCACCAGGGTTGTGTTCTGGCACCGATCCCGTTTCTCCTATATATTAAAGACCTAAGTTCATTCCTACCACCAAAGGCAAAGAACTTTCAATGGTGAATTCTATTCCAGGGCCAGCTTTACTTTATGCCAATGATGCGGTCTTGCTTTCCTGAATACCCAATGGATTATGGGTTTTAGTTGAGAACTTTGCACTTTTTATAGACAACCTGGGCTTAGATACGAACACTACCAAAACTCACTATATGGTGTATGGCCCCAGAGTAGTAAGTTAGGCCTATCTCTATAAAGGGTAATAGAATCACTAGGGACAAGGAATTCTCTTATCCAGGAGAGAACTTTGACTCTCGTAACAGTGTTCTGCCTTGTCTCTCCAACCGCTGTCTTCACTTTAATCATGTCTTCAGGGCTTTGTTGGAAATGTCATCCAAAGTAGGTAGAAAACCAATATTGCCCCGGTTGGAAATTTATAAGTTGAAATGCTCACCTGTGTTAATATATGGTGCTGTCGAGAATGTGCTTGCAGGCACTTGTTAGGTCTAGGTCCAGGTAGACTTCGTTATTTTTTGCATGAGCAATTGGGGTTGGCCTACGTTGCTGGTTTCGTAGGGCTTGCCCTACTCCTCTTCTGGATCACAATAAGGAAAAACCAGAAACCAACATTTAATCATTAAGTTATAGCCGAATGTTTGGCATGTGATCTTGGGCTTATTATCCTGTTGCTGAATTATATAAACAAAACAGTGGAAGCTCTAGGAAGACCAGAGTTATTTAACACACCTCATGCCATTTCAAGAGTGGAGGACGTGAAGGTTAAGGAGCTCTACCTGAGGCAGGCATTTGCTAGTAGGGAGGGCAGGGATGTTATGATGCCTAACTCGAGGAAGCTGGTTAACATTCAAACTGTTATTGGCGCTGAACCATATCTCTTTTATGTTCTTATTACTTTTGGGAAAGGGTACTTTTGACCAAATTTTGCATAGGATTATCAGATGTAATCTCTGTTCTCCTACAGGCCAATTCGATTTTAAAGTTCACTTGTCTTTCTCCATGCTTTGAATTCTCCACTCAAACTTTGACTCACTTTTAATCGTCTGTAAATTTTATCAGTCATTTGGACGTAATTACTTAGTAACAATTCTTAAAACTTGTGTTTTTTACAAATACAAGCCTGCACTTTACTTCATCCCTATGTTGCCTGATCTTTCTGTGTGTTATTCTGTTGGAACCTTTTTAGTTCCTTTTTAGGTTCAAATACTCTTTATCCTTTTTTAGCTGTGTATTTTTTTAATATTCATTCAATATGTATTGTGCTGGAGCACTTTACTTGTTAATTATATTGTGTGCACAGTCGCCTATGCGAAAGATGGCTGATTTTCAAAGTGTGCAGTCACATGCCATGATCATGTTTTAATGACCTTTTTACATACTTTTCTTTGATTTTAATGAATTTTATCTTATGTTTGCTCTTTTATGATTAACTGCTTATTAAAGAATAAAGATTGAGAAAAAAAGATGAGAAATGTCTAGATTATTCCTAAAGGCAGGTCTCACAATTGCAGATTTAAAGGTAAATCAGGCTACGACAATTGCAAATCAACTGTAACTTATTCAGTAAATAGTACATTTATATGTTGTTACTAAACAACCATGCAAACATTACTCTGTGCATCTTTCACTTCTAAACGTTCTGCAGCCTGGCCTTGTTGGCTTAAAGGCACAGTTTAGTGTTGTATATTTAATGTTAGAGGTAAAATGTAAAAATGTCAAAACTGTTTTAATCTGACATGTTAATGCTGCAGTTAAGTTTGCTATTATGCAGAGCTTCTGTACATCCCCTATTTGTACTACTACATGTTTTGAAGCCCCTTTTGTGGGTGGTGCGACAAACTCTGCATCCAACAAAGGACTTTTGCATTTTATGCCACTTCTGCAGTTTGTGCATATTTGTACTGTGGAATAAAACACAAATATGCCAATTAATGCCTGGCAATTAGATGCCAGGTTTATGACATAGCATATATATATATATATTCACTGAAAAAACCATAGGTTTTAGGGACAGTTATAGTTACTTGGACATTGCACTCGTACAAAACCCGTGAAATTCCCCGTTATAGTTAGTTCAGCTAACTATAACTCGCGCCCGCAATGCACTGCTGATGACGTCACATATTACATCACTCATGACATGGTCAGTGACATCACTGATGACATCACTGATGACATCTCAAATGACATCACTGATGACATCATCCAGTGACTGTGTGTTTCTGTAAAGTTTAAATATTTTTAAAATATATAGGAAAAGACGTATTGAAGAATGAGTGGGTGTCTAAGTGTCTGTATGGATGATTTAGTAGGTGCGTGACTGACTCTATAAGTGAGTGATTTAACGTATCTTACTGAATGCATGGGTTAGTGACTAAACTGGGTGTATGTCTGTATCCGTCTGTCTGTTGCTGTGTAAGTGGCTGCATGTGTTTGTGAATAGCTAAATGATTTTCTATATGAGTTATTGAATGCTTGTCTGAGTATCTGTATGGGTGCCTGAGTGTTTGTGTGGGAGGGGTGTGTGCAACTCTGTGCATAGATGTGTGAGTGGGTGATTCACTGGGTGGATGGTTTCAAGAGTGCATCTGTGATAGACTGTATGGGTGGGTAAGTGTGTGTAAGAGTGTGTTAGTGAGTGAATGTATGTCCCAGTGGTACATGTGTGAGTAACTACATATGTGAAAGGCAGTATATATGTGTGTTGGAGTATATAAATAGCTATAAGCAAGAGTGAGTGATTGTGATAGTGGCTGTATGGATGATTGTGTGCTTGTATCAGTGATTGTATAAGAGCGTAACAATGTGCTACTATTTGTATGAGTAAGTGAGCTGGTGTGTGTATAACTGTATAGGTGAGTAAATGGCAGTGTGTTTAATTATTTGCATGACTGACTAGGTGTGTGAGTATCTCTATGGATGAGTGGCGTTGTTTGAGTGTCTATATAGGAGTAAGAGTGCATATGATAGTCCTGTACTGAGTGACCGTAAGTATGAGTGACTGTACGGGTGAGTGAGTGGATGTGTGTGTGTAGACCTAAGAATCAGTGAGTGGGTATGTAGTTATTGGTGTTGGAGTGTCTATGGTTTTGCGAATGGCAGTCTGTAATTTAGAGTGGGTGTATCAAAGATTATATTAGGGTGTGAGGAGGTGCATCAGATTATCACGTGGATGATGTCATCAGTGATGTCATTTGAGATGTCATCAGTGATGTCATCAGTGATGTCACTGACCATGTCATGAGTGATGTAATATGTGACGTCATCAGCAGTGCATTGCGGGGCGCGAGTTATAGTTAGCTGAACTAACTATAACGGGGAATTTCACGGGTTTTGTACGAGTGCAATGTCCAAGTAACTATAACTGTCCCTAAAACCTATGGTTTTTTCAGTGAATTTCAAAGGTTTTTAAATGCTAATTTGTAACTATAACGTGTCTGAAACCTATGGTTTTTTCAGTGAATTTCAAAGGTTTTTAAATGCTAATTTGTAACTATAACGTGTCTGAAACCTATGGTTTTTTCAGTGAATTTCAAAGGTTTTTTAAATGCTAATTTCTAACTATAACGTGCCTGAAACCTACGGTTTTTTCAGTGAATTTCAAAGGTTTTGTAAATGACAATTTTTAAATGTATTAATTGTTATATTAATTTTTTTCATACTGATTTACTACATTTTTAGAAACAATTTTTTTTTACATATTTTATTTGTCAAATTACATTGTAATTACATTATACATTACATTACAAAAAATACTTTCTCAGAATGAATTACTTTAGTTTAAATACTTTGCAGATAGGCAATAGACTTTTAAGTACAGTAGTTACAGTTGTTGCAATGGGCAACACATTTTCAAACACAATGCAACATTCAGCTCAATGTGAATTTCTAGTTAAATGCAATTAGTTACTTTATGGATTACTTTTGTAACCACAGGACTGGATCCTAGATTCAGTCCTGGTACATCTCCTGTAAACAGTTGAGTAAAATCGTTTTGGTTACAGTCGTGATTTTTAAGGAATATTATTGTATTTTAAAAGTTGACACTTTGAAACTTTTTCTCATAGAATCACCAATGTTATCCTATGGAAGGAAATTCACTTAGCAGGTAAAAACTGTTATCGTTACTTTTTCTTACTCAGTGTTGGATCCTGGATCCAGCACTGGTGCATCTCCTGTAAACAGTTGAAAGAATGCGTTTAAGTCATACAGGCGATTTTTAAGGAATATTTGTAGTTTGTGAAAATCAACACTTTGAAACTTTTTTGCTGAAAACCAGTCAATGTTAGCCTATGAAGGAAATTCAAGTTACCGGTAAGTACGGTTAAAATTACTTTTGAGGATCAGTACTGGGCTGAAACATGCAGCACTGAGGTCTCTCCTGATAACAGGTGAGTAAATCGGAATTCGTATTTCGGCTGATTTTAGAGGAATATTTTAAAGTTCCAAAACTCCACACTTAGAAGAATTTCCAAGTGAAACCAGTCAATGTTAGCCTATGGAAGGAAATTCAAGTTACTGGTAAGTACGGTTAAAATTACTTTTCAGGACCAGTACTGGGCTGAAAGATGCAGCACTGAGGTCTCTCCTGATAACAGGTGAGTAAATCAGAATTCGGATTTCGGCTGATTTTAGAGGAATATTTGTATGTTTCAAAAATCAACACTTAGAAGAATTTCCAAGTGAAACCAGTCAATGTTAGCCTATGAAGGAAATTCAAGTTACCGGTAAGTACGGTTAAAATTACTTTTCAGGATCAGTACTGGGCTGAAAGATGCAGCACTGAGGTCTCTCCTGATAACAGGTGAGTAAATCGGAATTCGTATTTCGGCTGATTTTAGAGGAATATTTTAAAGTTCCAAAACTCCACACTTAGAAGAATTTCCAAGTGAAACCAGTCAATGTTAGCCTATGAAGGAAATTCAAGTTACCGGTAAGTACGGTTAAAATTACTTTTCAGGACCAGTACTGGGCTGAAAGATACAGCACTGAGGTCTCTCCTTATAACAGGTGAGTAAATCGGAATTCCTATTTCGGCTGATTTTAGAGGAATATTTGCACAATGGTGAAGGGAGGGGGCGGGGCCTGAGGTGACATCTTTGCAAACGCGCCCCTTGGCGCGTTTTAA
This sequence comes from Calotriton arnoldi, assembly GCA_963921515.1. Classification (NCBI taxonomy): domain Eukaryota; kingdom Metazoa; phylum Chordata; class Amphibia; order Caudata; family Salamandridae; genus Calotriton; species Calotriton arnoldi. The sequence goes on from CAWUFW010030808.1 coordinate 13,217, forward strand.
GTTGGGGGATTAAGTTCCCTTGAATCCTGAGGGTCCCTAGGGGCCAACTAGACCACCAGGAACCTCCAATATGCGCCAGAGGCTGCGTTGCAGAGACGTGTAGAGAGGCCACACCCCTTTTACACCTCTCTGCAACGCAGCTCTGTGGCGCTTTCTGGATGTACCTGTTGGGCTAGTTGGCCCCCAGGGACCCTCAGGATTGAAGGGGATTTAATTCCCCATCTTAAAACGCGCCACGGGGCCTGTTTGCACACATGTCACCTCAAGCCCCGCCCCTCCCTTCACCACTGTGCAAACGCGCCCGTGGCGCGTTTTAAGTTGGGGGATTAAGTCCCCTTGAATCCTGAGGGTCCCCGGAGTCCAACTAGCCCACCATATACCTCCAAAAGCGCCATAGAGCTGCGTTGCAGAGAGGTGTAAAAGGGGCGTGGCCTCTGTACACCTCTCTGCAAGGCAGCCCCTGGCCATACTGGAGGTTCCTGGTGGGCTAGGTGGCCCCAGGGACCCCCAGTATTCAAGGGAATTCGTTCCCCCTCTGCAAACGCGCCAGGGGCGCGTTTGCAGAGTGGTGAAGGAAGGGGGCGGGGCCTGCGGGCCCGATCGTTTTTTTTTTTTTTTTTTTGGGGGAGGGGGCCGCGTGGCCCCTCCCGAGCCACTACTTGCCCCGGGGACCCCATCCCCGGGGCTGGCCCTCTCGTTGGGGACTGTGGGGGTCCCCAATCCCCCACAGTCCCGCCGGCTCCCCGTGTCCTACGGGAGCCGGCATTGCTTACACATGGGGAGCTGCTAAGATGCAGCTCCCCATGTGGAAAGCAATCGGCTTTGGATATTGGAAGAGAGAGCAGGTTTCCTGCTCTCTCTTCCAATATCCAAAGCAAGTTTGCAATGACAGGACGGGAGCCGCGAGGCTCCCGTCCTGTCATTACAAACAGCAGTGTCCCGGGGTAGGCACCCCGGGACACTGCAGGAGCCGACCCTGGGGGTGGTGGTCCCCAGGGCCATCAAGGGCTCCAGGAGGGGGCCGCGCGGCCCCCTCCCATTCAGTGCACAGCCCGGGGAGGTGGTGGTCCCGGGGCTCTGGGGTCCAAAACGGACCCCCATTGTAATTTTCTTAGTGCCCCGGGAGGTGGTGGTCCCGGGGCGTGTGGGGGCTGGAGCCCCCACACAGGTTTTTAATAAAAAAAGAAGCCCGGGAGGTGGTGGTCCCGGGGCTGCGGGAGGGCTCAGAGCCCTCCCGCACCATTGTACATAAAGCCCGGGGGTGGTGGTCCCCGGGGCTTGGGAGCCCTTAGAGGCCCCACACATAAAATTAACCCCCCCAGCATGCCCCCGGGACTTGGGCCACCCGGGGCCAATTAACTATTCTTTTTTTTTCGGCAGGGTTCGCGCTCCCTGAGCGCATCCTGCCGATTTTTAAAAAAAAATTTTTTGCCCAGGGGTCCTTGTGGGACCCCTGAGCAAACCTAGAGGTCAGGGTGTTTCTACCTCCCCCTTTGTGCGCTTTGCGCACTTGTTTCTGTCCTCGGTTCTACCGAGGGACAAAATGGCTGCCAACATTTCCTGAATCGGAATGTTGACAGCCAGCTGACAGCCAATTAACATGCAGCTCGTGATCGGGAGGGTGCGCGAATCCTCCGTGCCCATAGATATATATGTACTTTTACTTTTTGATTTTCTCAGCAACTACTGAGCGGATTTACACCATTTAACAAAAGGGTTCTTTCTGAACCAAGAACTACCTCTTTGCCAAATTTGGTGTAATTCCGTTCAGCAGTTCAGGCTGTAGCCGTGTCTAAAGTTTCCTATGGGAAAATGCATGGGAAAACGCGTTTTGGGACCCCCTTTTTCTCGGCCCCCGCTTGACATATCACCCGAGACTTTCAGGGTAGGAGCGGACCGGAGCGCCCCACGAAGTTTGAAAATTTCGCGAAGATACGTCAACCGGCAAGAGAGTTATTTCAAATAGAATGTCGCGGATTTCCTATGGATAATAGGTTGTAACTATAACTATCTACTGGCGACCGCCAGTAGATAATCTACTGGTGACCGCCAGTAGATAATATATATATATATATATATATTATCTACTGGCGGTCGCCAGTAGATAGTTATAGTTACAACCTATTATCCATAGGAAATCCGCGACATTCTATTTGAAATAACTCTCTTGCCGGTGACGTATCTTCGCAAAATTTTCAAACTTTATGGCCCGCTCCGGTCCGCTCCTACCCTGAAAGTCTCGGAGGATTCGTAAGCGGGGCCAGAAAAAGGGGGTCCCAAAGCGCGTTTTCCCATGCAATTTTCCATAGGAAACTTTAGACACGGCTACAGCTCGAACTGCTGAACGGAATTACACCAGAATTTGGCAAAGAGGTAGTTCTTGGTTCAGAAAGAACCCTTTTGTTAAATGGTGTAAATCGTTCAGTAGTTGCTGAGAAAATCAAAAGTAAAAGATAGTGATATCTAGGGCCGCGGATCCTCCCGAGCACGAGCTGCATGTTAATTGGCTGTCAGCTGGCTGTCAACATTCCGATTCAGGAAATGTTGGCAGCTATTTTGTCCTCGGTAGAACCGAGGACAGAAACAAGTGCGCAAGCGCACAAAGGGGCAGGGTAGAAACACCCTGACCCTAGGTTTGCTCAGGGGTCCCACAAGGACCCCTGGGCAAAAAATAAATAAATGTTTTTAAAAAATTGGCAGGATGCGCTCAGGGAGCGCGAACCCTGCCGAAAAAAAAAAAAATCGAAGCGCGGTCTCCCGCGCTTCGATTGTATTTAGCCCCCGGGTGGCCCAAGTCCCGGAGGCATGGTGGGGGTTTAATTTTATGTGTGGGGGCCTCAAAGGGCCCCCAAGCCCCGAGGACCGCCACCCCCGGGGCTTTCTTTAAAAATGGTGCGGGAGGGCTCTGAGCTCTCGCAGCCCCGAGACCACCACCTCCCGGGCACTAACAAATTAAAATGGGGGTCCGTTTTGGACCCCGAAGCCCCGGGGACCACCACCTCCCGGGCTGTGCTGATGTAGGGAGGGGGCCGCGCGGCCCCTCCTGGAGCCCTTGATGGCCCTGGGGACCGCCACCCCCAGGGCCGGCTCCTGCAGTGTCCCGGGGTGCCTACCCCGGGACACTGTAGTTTGCTATGGCAGGACGGGAGCCTCGCGGCTCCCGTCCTGTCATTGCAAACTGCTTTGGATATTGGAAGAGAGAGCAGGGAAACCTGCCTCTCTTCCAATATCCAAAGCCGACTGCTTTCCACATGGGGAGCTGCATCTTAGCAGCTCCCCATGCGAAAAGCTAGTCAGCGGCCCCTACGAGGACGCGGGGAGCCGAGCGGGACACAGCCAAGTTGGACTAATCCTGGCCAGCA